>JAVYIG010000534.1:0-115000 GCA_035222895.1 Strongylocentrotus droebachiensis | reverse complement strand
CAAAAACATTACGTCATCTTTTTCCAGGCCGGGGAAATCCCGTTCCCAGAAACGCGTCTTCACGCAAAATGCATCAGTAAGCAAAATGAATGTGGCGGTCGTACGAAAGCGCCATGTACCACGCATGTAAAACTCTTCGACGCCGCGTGCGTTGTATGCGAGCTCTATGCATTTCACCACACGCTTATGCATCGCCATTGGTGCATTTATTGGAGCACCTGCTCGGGAAATTCCTATGGATACATGGCGCCCAGGGAGTTTGGCTAGGATTCCGTAACGGGTGAGTCATAGTATTCAAATTTCAGGTTAAATGTCAGCGAGGGTACGCATTGTTGTGGTCAGTATAGAGTAATAGACTTGACGGCCTTACTGTCCGAGCAGAACACTTTCGAAGGATTTTTTGTGGGGTGGTCTGTGACATAATTTTCTACGGGCCAG
This sequence comes from Strongylocentrotus droebachiensis, assembly GCA_035222895.1. Taxonomy (NCBI): domain Eukaryota; kingdom Metazoa; phylum Echinodermata; class Echinoidea; order Camarodonta; family Strongylocentrotidae; genus Strongylocentrotus; species Strongylocentrotus droebachiensis. The sequence goes on along the minus strand of JAVYIG010000534.1, from coordinate 114,562 downwards.
CGCTAGTTTCACACAAGATATGATCAGCTGTTCGGCCTAGTGGGGTGCATTGTAATATTCTCCAGTCATGCAATCAGAGATCCTTTAATAATTGTTGAATAAGTTGATCTGTATTCTGACGATTTCGTTTTCGTGTTTTAGGTATTTATCTGGGCAGAAAGCGATATTACTTTAATGTAATTACAGAATAGACCTGTACTGTGAGTGATGTAATTTACACGTACTGGTCCAAGTTCATTATCAGCTTGCTGGACTTTTCATGGGGGTTACTAGCATGCATTGTGTGTGTTTTTGTGTGTGTGTTTGTGGAGGGGGGGGGGGAGTGCTGTTAGACATTACAAGTATACTTCGAGTCATCACATATTTCATTTTTCCATTTTCATTCCCCTCTCTCCCTCTTCCTCTTTAGCTACGCCACAATATGGCTTGCAACAAAAGAAATATCAATATTCATAGCTTTATTTGATAAATAATCATAACATAAACATAAGTGAAGGTTACGATTACATCATTTGTAAGCTTAAAATATATGGCATAGGAAATGAATTGGGTTTGATCAACAGTAGTTGTTCTAGAGGGGCTTTAGGGACTCATGCCCCCAATTCTTCACCCCCATTTTTCTGGATTATACATGAGTTTAGGCAATGCATATTCAGAATATGAATGCAAGAACCTAAAAGCTATACCCAACCCACCCACGTGTTAATCACCAATATAGATCAGACAATTAATATTCGGAGTAGGCTTGCCGTGGCGAATGTAGCATTGAGTGAATTGGCTACCACCCCCCCCCCTCAGGGGCCCAATTTGAAGGCTCGGGAAAGGCTTTATAATCTATAAATTGACTATAGCATTTACTCACCGTACATAGCAAATCCCCTTTTCCCACTGTGTAATACACTAAATATCGGAATACGATAAGAACATTCGTATATACATATAGACGGTAACACTTTAATGATTAAATTATACATTCAAATACATCCTTAAAGGGACTTTGTAACATTGTTGAGATGAGAGATAGTGGTGCTAAGGTAGTGACTTCAATGCTAGATGTACAATTAAAGATAATCTGAAAATTTGAGTGAAAACGGATCATTATTCATGGTACAAATTGGGAAAAACTGATCTGATCGATTGCTTAATTCTCCCAACTATATTATTCTACTTCTATTCTGCTACTTGTCAAAACATCAAGACAAGGACAATTTAATTTCATTTTAGGTGAATGTAAATCGTCACAAAGCAATAAAATGGCTCTACATTCCATTCCAGACATTTAAGTGTTGACAGATTTTTATAGCCTGTTTTATGTATTTTTGTCATGGAAAAACGGTTGGGAAAATTCAAAAATGGTTGGGAGAATTTACTGTTAATCACTGTTAGAGGGTGCCTCCCATCGACGCCTTCAAAGAAAACCATAGATATCTTTGTGGTTTGAGAATTTGTTCAGGATTTTTTGCATGTCAGAGGGTTAGTATAGTAGAAGGAATATAGTAAGTAACATTTTATACAAAAATTAAGCAATTTTTTTCATCAACCTTCAACAATGTTACCGAGTCACTTTAAAGGTACTATGTCCCATTTGCAGGCCAAAAAAATGAAAAGGTTAAAATCCAACGGCATTTGAAACATAATACTAATTTAGAACTTCCCTAAAAATGATGGGGCTTGAAAATGTTTTCAAGTGGGAAAATAACGACTATTAGTTGTCAAATCGTCTTAGGAGCTATAGAGCCAATAAGTAATAGTCTTGATTATCAGACCATTGTACCGAATGGTCATACGTTTTATGCTGCGCAAAGATTCAATCAGTTTAATTTTGGCCATCACAAGAAGTGGGTTATTGATGTAGACAAATGCTCATGTACCCTTTACAGCTCATTTTATTTATGTTATTACCAAAGAAGAAAAAAGCCAGTCAGTCACTCAATAGTGTCTGACAGTGAAATCTAGCAAGTAAACGGGTTTCCTTGCATAATTTGAATTTTAGGACACTGCTAACGTTTAAATTTCACAGATAGGACATACATCACATATTCATAACTCCTGCAAAGTTCTACAGAATTTGCGGTGGGCTGCAAAAGGGACATAGTACCTTTAAAAGAAAAAGGAGATTTTTTATGGAATAACTAGCTATTTTGATACAATTCACATTTTCAAATTGTCATGAATATATAAGTTGAACTCGATATGCTGATTCATCCGCACCAATCCGGTCATATCCACATATTGATACAAGGGCAACCAAGTATATGTCAATATAATGCTCTACTGAATGTTGAGAATTATCAAACCATGATACATTACCGTCTGCATAATTCGTTTTTCAAGTTTCTAGTCGATATAATTCAAAAGAGCACGTAAAATACAATCCCTAATGAGGAGCTCCGTATATGAATACAAAACGGATTCCTTTTATAATGACTTGATTAATGGTTGATCATTGTGTGCGTCTTTCCCTTTTGTATTTGCAATTTCAATGCCTCCCGCAGGCCCTTTAAAAAGGAGTTGAACAATCAGACAATCATCTATAGGTACGGCTGTCAAAGTTTCATGTTATTCCATTTTCACTTCTCATTTTATGTTTTTATATCACATAAAAAAATACAAGTTGATATTTCAAGGCATTGAACAATTACAACGCTGGGACCCTTTGGAAAACGAAAGCTATTTTGATATCTAGGTCGTAATGCATGTATGTGCTTGCATTACAACTAAGCAAACATAATTTAATGGCCATAGGCTAGGTTTTTACACAAAACGGTCTTGACTCCATTTCAGAAACTTGGTATTGATTTTCTTGCCAGAACCTATTTGTTTCTGTAATGTGCATAGCATCAAACAAAATGAGCATATCGTACGATTTGAGGGCGTAGATTTTCTTTGGAGTTAATGTGTCATTTATAAAAAATTAAAATGCTTTGAAATAAAGCAAGGGTATTAAATCGGTGTGTATCAGTACTTAATTCAGAAAACAACCATGCCAATGTAAGAACGAGATACAGTTTACTTCTCTGTGTAATTAAACCTACATATATATTCCATGATGCTATTGCCTTGCATAATGTCAATTATGTATATAATATGAAAAGTATGAATAGTTTAGTTGTTGACTGTATAATGTATTATACAGTTAACAACTAAACTATTCATACCCTTTGTAAATTTGATGGGTTTTGTGTTTTTCGTATCTCAAGAATAAAATGTGGACTGGTTGAACCAGGGCCCTTGTTGATTACTTTAAGATGTAAGCTTCATCTTGCAACATTCTCAAGTAACATAAATTGGGACAAATATTTTTGTCAAATAGTTAAACAATTACAAAACTTGAGTAGGGTACGAATGATATATTTGCTAACTGTATGTTTATAAAGCTCTGTGGCACTTGGTCCGGATACGATCGCTCCGTTGTCAATTTCTGGTACGAACCAACCCTCGACCTTCGGCCTTTATGTTACCATAAAACTAACATAAACAACAACTTCAACCATAATCATCTATCTTTGACACAATGAAGTCCAGCACAGATGTTGTAATAGGGACTTTTAGATTTTCGCACGTCGACACAGCGGACTGCTACGTGTGACGTTTGCACGTCGACATAGCGGACTGCTACGCGTGACGTTTGCACGTCGACATAGTGGACTGCTACGTGTGACGTCCTTTTAAGGCACTGGAGTGCTTTACAAGAAAAGTCCCTATTATACCGTCAAATTCATTTGGAAATTATAATAAGGATGTGTATTCTGTTGGAATTACACTGTTTCATTCTGACTGATTTAGAATCATTTCCCGTCCAGTGCAATCAGATCATTCCACTGCAAAATTTGTACTTTAATTATGTCGGCGCTTTTCCATTTTAAAGATAAGATAAACAATGCAAATTGCCATGAACTTAAAGGGATAGTTGAGTTCTGTTTTCAGACCGCAAATTCCTTGAAAGTGCATGGTAACCGCTCTTATTCTTATCTATGACATTTATAGTGCCCTTTTAGAACCTAAAATTGCTATGTAGGTAATTTTAGACCCCAAAATGTGTGAAATTTAGCCAATACGACCATACCAATTCAGCTCCACTTAAAAAAAAAACACGGTGACCGTTAATCAATTATTTAATTAAAAATAACAATACATGAGCCGGCTAATTGTGGGTAATATAAGCAACACGAAAATGCCAACAAAAAAGCCAACATCGGCATTGACTGAAATTCGACGTAAAAGGCGTTATTTCGTGTTTTTTTCAACGGTTTTCAACGGTTTTTTCAAAATTTTCAAAATATCTAATATTTGTGGTGGTACACAAGTATTAGAAATCGTTATATTTCAGCCGTCTCTGAACCAATTTTGATCAAACAAAGATGATTTTGTCATTTAAATATTATGTTCTTTCAAATTTGACACTCAGTTTTTCATTATCTCACCAAAAAAAATAATTTTGTGTAGCGCCCTCTGCAACAGAACTCAACTATCCCTTTAATGAAACAAAAGTTTGAGTAATCACATAAAAAGTCATCAGGGAATGCCAGTTGCCAGGATTGGATAATTTATTGTTTGTATATTGTAAAATATTTGCAGCTAGACGCAATGTTCCAAAGGTTTTGCAGATTGTGTGATAATGTATACTATAATGAAACAAATTACAAATCACTGGCAAACTGGATTATGGTCTGTTTGGGGATTATCCAACGTTGAAACGCTTGACAAAAGCGGATGCATATGGCGATGTTGAGGGCACGCCCCCTCCCATCCAAACCACATCAACAATACCGTGAATACAATGTGTAGAACTGTTGGTTGGTTGATTTGTTTGTTTTACCTGACTGCTAAGAAAGCATGTGTGTGCTTGTAAGTAAGCAACCAAGTGACCGACGGCGATAAGTCCTCTCCGAGGGACTTGGTAACAAGGAGTAATGCCTTACCAAAGGGCACTAGCGTATCGACTTGGTTTCATACCCGAGACCTCCCGTTTACGAGACTACTTCTCTACCACTGACACATCACACAATGTGTAGCACCAGATCGAATATTAGAACCCTTTTTTGTCATGGAGTTTAAGAAATGTGTCCCGGTCAAAATATGACATTTTATTGCACTTTTTAGCATTTTTTAGACATATGCTCCCCCACCCTCTTCCGTCAAGGGTCCTGCATGGGACCGCCACTGATTTATACATTGTCATACTGTTGTAGTAACAGTTCAAAACAGGAACAAAATTGGGAAAACACCTCCTAACTAGATGATTAAGATGTTTACACATGCAGAAAACGAAATATTATGGCACATCCGTTCCATGTGGGTGTAAACTGCTTTTAAGGTAGATAGGTTTTAACAATGGTCGGGGTCATTTCAAAACTATTGTAGTCGTTACAGATAGGATTGTATGATAATGATTGTTACGAAGAAAGCACAAAACTATTATGCATGGGTAAAGAGCTGCTCCTTGAATGTTTTGGGGTTTTTTGCGGTTAGCCGACGGGTCTCCTTCATGAATAGGCAGCCATGCATGAACATGACTGGAAAATCTGCAAAGAAATTTTGTGACGTACATGTATCATGCATTAAATAATAGGTCGATGTGGAAAACTGTCTTCGAACCTTGATATTCCAAAACGAAAGTAGATCTTCCCATAGACTGTCTATCCTGGAGTTAATCACCTTGTAAAGATCATGGGAACTGCAAAACATTGTGTAAACAAATTATAAAGCTTTTCAAACAAGTAAAGAGACGGAAGTCATTTGCATTGACAAGGAGAAACGCTTGTAGTTTTGCTTTTAAAATGAAATTTGTCTCAATATTAGAAAATCATGCAATTGTATTAAGGAGGTGAGAACTTATGCTGAACTTCACGTGTTACATAATAATATTTTGAAGGATTATTTAAGTTGGAAGATAACTTAAAAAAATTACCTGGCCAGCGGTTCATTGTGTTTGAAATCGAGGGACTAAATGTTGTGCTGGACGAGGGGAATTTGTGTGAAATATTTGGACCGTAAATAGGTTTGCATCAGTAGGCAGAAAGCCAAAATTTGTCCTTTTTTATTGTTTTTATTGTTTATTTTTTACTTAACTTTATATTTAGGAGATTGTCATAAATTGTGAATAAGTCACTTCCTGATTGCTATCGTGTCTTTTATGTTACAGATGTAAGAAGTTTTGCCGAAGAGTTTCGCGAGAGACAATGTCAGCAAACCCAAATCAAATGAGTCGTCCCTGCAGTGCAGCCTACCTGTATATCTACCATGATGCACTTGTTATATGACATTTGTCAGATCTCGATCTGTTAGCACCTTCTCAAGTTCATTTGTAGAAACTTACCGGCACTTCAAATTGAACTTCAATTCTCGATGGTTGAGTCCTCTCGATTTATAGTCTTTACCCAGTACGCCATATAAAACACGGTCCGTTTGCCACATGTAGTCTTACATAATATATACAAGTTGCTGTGTAGCTGGTACCTGTCATACGACAAATTCGCGGCCTACACCGGAAACAATGCACCTTTCATAGCACCTTTCTGCGTCGCTGGCACCTTTCATACCCAAAATATATTAGGCCTACACCGGACACCAAGCACCTATCAGAGCACCTTTCTTAGTCGCTGGCACATATCATACCTCCATATATAGGCTTACAGCGGACACAAAGAACCCTTCAGAACACCTTTCATGGCGTAGCACGTGTTTAATCCGACACAATTTACTTGCTGCACCCGATGTCAAACACACTGAAGCACTGCATCTGCTATAGAACTTCCTTCATAGTGTATATCTGGTCGTCCATCTGCTGCAGTATTACTTTCACGACACCGATACCTGTCCCTACCGAAGAAAATCATCATGAAGAAGTCCATCCTTTGCGTTTCGGGAACACTCTGGGCTTTCTCTTGCCTCATTGGAAAATCATGTCCCTCTGCGGTAAGCATTTAAAACTCCTATTCAATCATCTAAAGTTCAGCTTGTGAAAGAAGCTTAATCATCCAAAATTAAACTTATGAAAGAAGCTTAATCATCCAAATAATGCATACAATATTTCACTTTTCTTAGGCTGTCATATTCATGGCCGGTTAGAAACCAGTAACGACAAAGTAGACCTAAATCAATCTAAAATCTTGTTTTACAAGGTCTGCTTTAATAGTCAGCCGTAAATTAAGTATTACCAAGTCCAAGTAAATTTTCGGGAATGAGGATCATTTTTTTGGTGATAAAATGAGGAGAAGGTATACCTCTTTGGATGACTTCTAAAAACCCTTACATTTTAACAAGTGCTTCTAATTGTAGCGAATGTACTCCAACTTTCTGGTCTACTTTGTTTCACGTCATTTTCCACCTCAAATATTTCCACAATACCTGCATTTCTCCTTTCATTTAGACTCCATTATATTAATTTAAAGAATTCTCCCTTCTGTCTTCTTCCCAATTTATATAGATCTACCCGTTCAATACTGATGATTCACATGATGGCGCCATTTTGGCAAAGAATAGTAACAAATTAGATTTACCACGTGACTTGTCGCAGCCAATCATTGCCCGTTTCGCCAGGGATGTAACAGGTAATATATTAATTATTGTTTTCACATTACATTCTCAAAGTAGATAGGATAAATTGAAAGCACTCTGACGTGTGTAGAAACAGACTTGTGTGAAAATATTCCTATAATCTGCAGGGGATGTAGCTATAATATGGTTACCACTTCTCGTTGAATTTTTGTTATATTGTACATTTTGCTATTTGTTACGTTTGCATGCAAATTTTATGTCAAAGGGACATATTATACTTATTTCCTTCTTTGCCATTTTCATCCCTTCTCGATCACTTGTCACTTGGTATCCTTTCGTTACCCCCATTCTTCTAAAGAAGTGTTTCTAATTTTTGTTTCTGTGACGAATAGCCAACCACGTTTCATTCTATAAATTGACGGTCTAAGACTACCAACATACAATCAAAGGTGTTATCTTCGAGTATCTCCTCATTACGCCATTTCAGTGGAACTCTCGTAAAACTGTTCAGACGTTCTGCGAGACCGGCAGTGTCTGTCTCGTGGGCCATCGGTCTCGCGAGCTGTCGATACCGTGGGGATGGATCGTTGCCTGCTCTTGCAACAATTGCCCCGAGCTTTGTTTCGTCAAATGTATAGGATTAAGGTCAGGGATGCAATTCTAGCTTTATGTTACCGTTATGCTCAGGTTTAGGGTTTAGGTATAGTGTTAGATTAGGAGGTGATCCGTTAGTGTATAAAATTGATGCGGAGCAATTGTCACAGGAGCTGTACAACCATTGTGGTCTTCCGCTTCATTTATCATTTTTGTATTTATTTGCAGGTGAAGACCCCAAAGTTCCACCCCTTCTCATTATCATCATTCCTGTTGTCATGGGGATTGTTGTTATTATCATAATCGTGTTGGTTGTGTGCTACTTGTGCCGGAGATCTGGAAGGGGCTCTTGCTTCTCGAACGAATGGTTGATCTGGTGCGGCCTCATGAAACGCAGTGAGTTGGGACGAATCCGTCCGTGTAAAAAAAATATTTTTACCTTGACAATATTCGTAATGGACTGTAATAAAAAATGCAGATATCGTACATGTATCGGATTGTAGTTATTTTGTATCAAGCTATTGATAATAAAATATCACCTTCTAAAAAATGTCATAATGTTTATTCTGCAGTTTACGGATATCACAGTGACTTAGAGAAAAAAAATTATATTACTTACGGATAAAGAGAAAAGATGTTTAGGGAGGGTAGAAATTAACGATAATAATTACATCGGATATATGATGTAGCCATATATAACAACCGTACCCCTCCATTATGAAGACCCAACTTACATCCCACTCAGTTCCAAATTAGGCATCAAGCTGGTCGATGCGGCATATAAAACAAATATTGACTGCTTAATTTTCGGGTCGCGGTGAAACTATTGCTCCTCGGTGATCTGGAGACTGCCCTACGGACAGTATACAGTTTCGAGATTAGCGTGGGCTATAGTTTTAACATGTGAATGCTCGGGAAGGGAGGGGGAATTTGTTGAGCTTTGGAATGAAGGGAGGGGGAGGGGGATATGTAAGTTTGTATGTGAGCGTGTGTGGTGTGTCTTTCTGTCTGTGCGTAACGCTTTGATTTATAATATTCATTCAGTATAATTAATTTGAAAACATTATGTACTGTGTATTAAACTATCTTATGTATTTTTTTAGGGATGTACAATTTTCTTTATATTTTGATATGTTATGTAAATCAATGAAGCTGTATGTTTGTTTGTTTTTATATATTTTGTACTGAATGAATACAATACAAAAATGCTACAAAACAAAATAAAAATAAAATAAAAATAAATCAAAATCAAAATTTGTATACTACGTACCTCTTGGCTTTCGGAGATGTTAATAAGAATTTCCATACAAGGCTAGTCATTCAGTGGTAATCCGACATATGCCCCTGCGAAAATCGATCTGGCTTTACTTCGTCAGAGATACAGGGTTGCACTAAGGATTTAGATTCGGTTTAAGGTTAAGGTTAGGCATACTATTGAGTCCAGTTAGTAATTCGGTTCGTGTAGGGTAATGACCTTGAATCAATGGTTGTAGGGGTGTTTGTCGTACAACCCGTCTACGTTTGTCTGAGAGTATAACTAAATTCAGTTACATAACATGCCAATAATAAAGAATTGTATAATTTCTTCATTTTGGTAGGTAACCCTTCTTCAGAGCGCGAGCCAGATGACCACAGGTAAGTAAATACTAACTGACAGTAATCACACTCCTTTGACCCTCTGGTGTGATCTAGAGTTAATAATAAATCCCTGAATATTTTTTTTTAAAACCTAAAATCTTTAACTGAAACAATTTAAAAATGAACATTTTATAACCCAAGCAAGGGAAGATGAGAGTCGTTCAGAGTGGGGTAATTTTTATGATACAGTTTCTCAACCCCTTTTTCCATGAATTTTAATAGTTGTGCCTCCCGGTTCAAATAAGGCCACGTTGTATTGTATGATCATCCAAATGAAATGGAATAATAATCAATACTTCACACAATGGAACATCATGAGTTCCTACCCTAGGTAATTCTACTGAAGTAGAACTTAACTTTCTGTGTTTATTTTCGATATGCAGGTCAGATAATGCTTCTCATGCTCCTTCTGTCAGGAGAGGAGTCAGGTATGAACCTGGACAGAATGCAGTGTCTCCCACCCCTGATGAATCGGTCGTCAGATTACTAAGCCATCATCTCCAAACACCACAGCCGGTCGGGAGGGGGAATCATACCGGAGCACGCCCAACGGAGAGGTCTCCGTCTCCTCCAAACACCCCTAACACCGGTAACTCGTCACTACCACCATCTGATGTCGAAACAGATTGTTCACCAAGGACCACAGCTACGGTGCATCACAGCGGAACCCAGCCCAAGGCTACCAAGTTCAGGTATTCCAATATTATAGGAGGACAAGATGGAAGCACTACGGTTGAACAAACCGGAGGGACACGCGGAGCCATGTACCAATCTGTCGACAATATTCCAGAGAATGAAAGCATTGGTGGTGGTAGAGACAATGCCAAAGCTGATAGGAGCGGTTCAGACGACGATGTTTTTATAACAGGAATAGATGGTGTTCATGTGGAGGAAGATGAGCGTGAAATTGAACGTCTTCTTCCGAATAAACTAAACTACGCGAATGAATCATCTCCTGGTGAAGTTTCTCACGGAGACCATTCAAGTCAAGTCGGGGAAAGAAAGTCCCCAAGTAATGCGTCTCCAGGGGATACTTACCAAGAAATTATCGGTCAAATTGTACATGTACATTTTCACAGTCCTGTGGACACTGTTCATGTAGGGGACAAAGAGACGAAATACTTCTTCCCCAAAGACGGTACAGACACAATCAACAATAATACTAGTACTTGCGCATTCCATCGTTTTGCCCTTGAACGTAAAACTCATTAGGTGATGAAAACAGTTTGAAATCTTTTTAAGCTTGTGATGAATTAGATCTATACCATACACCTGCCCTCAATAAAATATAACTTTGCACTTCACATTCTCAATCAGAATCGCTGGTAGTTCTACATGATCAGACCTTTTTAGATTAATAAATTAAATGTAACACCGCTGTATCAGTACTTGATCCCTTAAAATAATGCTTCCTAGTCTATAAAGACCATCCAAAGGGCAGGCGCGTAGCCACGGGGGGCACGGGGGGGGGGGGGGGGGGGGGGGCACGTGCCCCCCTAAAATTTCCAGGATCGGTTGAAATTTTGTAGACCCCTTTTTTTGACCTCGATCGATTACATGTATGTGCCCTCCCAAACATCAAACTCTGGCTACGCGCCTGCCAAAGGGAGACAAGAAAAGTGTTCTTTATAGGTAGGTGGTCTTAATGTACAGGTTCATTTAGTACATGATTCAATGAGAAACCATTTTCATGTCTTTGTAGACAGGTGGTCGCTAAAGCAGGTTTGACTGTTACCTCAATGTATGTTAGGACAAGTAATGCACCTTTTTTCTTAAATTCCAATATGTTACCAAATTTACCTAAAAAGATTTATCTAGAAGGACATCGTCGATTTTGTGTTTACCATTATTGCAACCTTTAGCCTGGCTGCTCTATAGATAATACAGAGAAGTATATTCAATTTTAGTAAATTGTAGTGTTAAATTCTTATAGTACCAGCAATATTTATGGATAATTCATATCATTGGTTGTTGCTGTATGGGCGATGTACCTAATTAGACAATTTTGTATTAGGTCTTTAAAACATTCGTTATTTCTTATTGTGAATAGTGACATTATTTAGACCATAAACATAGTGAATTATGATCAATATCCTATTGAATATTAAGCACATTCAGAGAATCTAAATCTTTCTTTCTTTTCCTCCTATTTGCCCTCTCCTTTCATATATTTTGCTCCACGCCAAAAAAAAAAAAAAAAAAAAAAACACGCCGCGGTTTTATCTGTACGTAGTTCTCGTCACCCTCTTTCTCCTTCTGTCTCCATCCGTCATGACCTGACTTAAAACGAAAATTGTTATGTCAGAAGTTATCAATAACAAATGCTAAATTTCTACGATAAATTTGCTCTGAGTCAATCAAATTCCACGATTTCGGTAGCTAATAACAGTTACTTTGACTTGTTATGGATAATAAGTTTTATGAAAAAAGGCCATTGCATCAATCTTCTCCTCTTGTACTTATCATGCTCATTGCCTATGTTGAAAGAGATCCAGTACTTGACCATTTAAACTAGTTTTACTGTACTGGGATTCCTTAAATATTTTTAGAATAACTCTAACAATGTTTTGCTGTTTAATATCATTTTATCATTACATTCCAAAGACCACAAATTATAAGCTCTTCTGTCTCTATTCTTGAAGGGATGATAACTAAATCCGAAGTATTTCATTCGTTTTAAAAAGCAGTTCAAAATCATCATTCCTAAGTGAAAACATGTAGTATATGGTATATTGTATATTGTATATAACGAAGGAGAAGAATAACTGTAAATTTCAGCCTTTGATCCTTTTGGGTACATCATTTTAATTATTGTGTTTTAATATTTTGTCACGTGTTCATACTTGATTGATCTATCAATGTACGTCGATTTACAATTCGTTATTTTCCAGTTTAAACGATTTTCATTTCAACGGTACTGAATATACATAATTGCTGATTTTACATGACCTGACTAGTAGCTATATTTGGACGCTATATTGATCAGATGTAAATGATATTGTTTTATTTGGAGTATCATTTGAAGGCGTTATATACAGTTTAACTTTTACTACCATCGTTTATGCTTTATATAGTTGATAGTTGATAGTGGTGATTATTTTACCTGACAGCTTTAGAAAGCAATAAATGCTTGTTAGTAAGCAACCAGAAGACCGACGGCTTTAGGTCCTCTCCGAAGGACCTGGTAATGAGGACTAATGCCTTACCAAAGGGCACAAGCGCATCGCCTTGGGTCACCGGATTACGAGACCACTGCTCTACCGACTGAGTTATCGTGCCTCCTCTAATTGGTTAGAATGTGTTTTTGAAATCAAATTCTTTTTATTCCGGAGTCTATGTTGTTTGCGGCTTTCATATCTACACTATGCTGCTGTTAATGTCATGAATGTGTAATGTATATGCATTTTGAATATTTTGTATATATTTGATATTGTAATAGTTTTATGGTGAAAGTAGATATTTACACTTAAAAAAAAAAGCTGTTTTGCATTTATTGACATGTTCATGTTAACGCTATTGTCTAATAGGGACAGATCCTTCGGGCTTATGTAAGCACTATTAATTTGCGCTAGCATATCTGTGCGTTATGGAACCAACTCATTGGGCCTTTCATTCTTCTGGTCTAAATTACTCTTTTTAGACATGGATTACTCTTGAAAACTGTCTTTCATTTCTGATAAACAATGCTTTAATCATTCCAATAAATTTATTCCTTTTTTCATTTGATCTTTTTTATGTATTAAGGAGCGGACGAGTATAAACTGGAAATTTTCGTCTGTTTTTGTTGGGAAATGTCGCATCCGGACACCTTCCTCCTGGACATCCACCCCCGGATAACCGCCCCCAGTCAACTACCCCCTAGGACAACTACTCCCTCGGGCAACCACCCTCTAGGACGACTACCCCCGGGACAACTACCCCCGGACAACTAACCCCAGACAACTACCCCAGACAACTACCCCAAGGACAACTACCCCCCTAGGACAACTACCCCGGACAACTACCCCCAGACAGCTACCCCCTAGGAAAGTTGTCCGGAGGGTAGGTGTCCTAGAGGATGGTTGTCGTAGGGGTAGTTGTCTGGGGGTAGTTGTCCGGGGGCAGTTGTTCGGGGGTAGTTGTCCTAGGGGGTAGTTGTCTGGGGGTTAGTTGTCCGTGGTATTTTTGTCCGGGGGTAGTTGTCCGTGGGGTAGTTGTCCCGGGGGTAGTCGTCCTAGAGGATGGTTGCCCTAGGGGGTAGTTGTCATACGGGGTAGTTGACAGTGGGTGGGTATCCAGGGTTGGATGTCCAGGGGGTAGGTGTCCTAGAACCGGGAAATGTTGACTGAGTGGTCCCAGTCTAGACGAGTACTTGCTAGTGTGCCACCCCCTTAAACAAAAAACGATGTACTTCCGCGTCACGTTGACGCATTGCTGAATATCCTCAGTGTTGAGGGCACGACTGGGGGCTGTGGCAGGATTCTTTACTGTCTCCTTTGACCTTCTCTGCCAAGAGAGATCTCAGGAGAGTCAGCTCTTCTGTGGACAATAAAGCAGGACATAGGAGGAACATTCAATTTGGATTGGCAACATGGTCATAACAGTTTAATTCTCAGTGAATAAAAATGGGGGAACTACTGTTTCTTAGCCCTTTGACATTCCTCTTCGCTCTCACCTCTCACTTCTTGGTTATCTACTTCTTTCCGTCTTGAAATTACCATAACCCTCTTAAAGAGAAGGTTGAATTTCGGGGAGAGGTGAATAATAGTTTAAGAGCGTTTTCATTGTTATTATGCGAGTGTGGAAAAACATTAGAGAGAAAAAATGTTCCCTGAAAAGCATGGCTCTTCAAATACCTTCAAATTCTAAATATGATATGTAACAGCTTAAAAATGAGGCCCGATTGTTATGCCGAATGTTTGTGTAGTCCCATATACACCTTTGTGTGTATACATGCAGTGTGTGTTACATTTACCAAGACTGAGCCAAATTTCTTATAATCTTGAAGGTTCCACAACCTTCCAGAATACACCAATACTTATATGCCACATGATCAACTTTTTCTGATCGATTCCACAATGCAATCGCATGACCAGAACTCAACTTTATCTTTAAGATTTCCGCAAACCACTTTCATTGTTTGATCAAATCTTGTTTAGGTATAATTATCTTCCTCTTCCACAGTGCTTGGTTATCGTAATGAATAACACGCCTTATTTAAATGTTTAGACCGTAGGGTCTCCTGTTGCCTAAATTGGCAAGTCGATATACCGTCACTAACAATAGACTCGATCTCTATCAAAGTTATCGGCAATCTCTATACACCGAGACACTTCAAATATAATCAGGAAACGATTACGAGAGTTTTCTTTGTATACCTGCGTTGGCACTGAGAGTTGGGACCAGGTTCTTCATGAAATAGCATTCCTTTGCATTGGGTTTCCCTGCACGGTTCCCGAACAGAGGAGTGAACTCTTTGTAGCTAGGTTCTAAGGTAGTATACTTGGACCAAGCTGGATATTTGGAACCAATAGCTTCTTTGCCCTCAGTAGATAAGTTCGGATCCCTAAAGACAATTAAGTGCGAGAGGAAGATGAAGAATCAATTCGTCGTCAAGCAGATCACTTTGATAACGATTTCAAAGTTTAGGATTTGGCTTAATGCACCTAATATAAACAACTTCCTCCCTGAATGCCCTAAAATATGAAGAATGCCTTGTAGCATTTATTTATGGTTAAGTTAAGGATAAGGATCGGCTGCTGAGTTGGCGTTTTCAATACACCATGCAACATGCTTAACAGATTACATGTAATTATTTCATATCTTAATTACTCTGATTTGATTACGAAATGGTGATGATAAAAGAGAATACAATGACTTCGTGTAGATCACTCTTATGATCTTATCCATCATGCAATGTGCTCAAGTTTCTCCAAATCTCCAGGCTTTCTTTTAGCTAGGCTTTACGAATAAAAGAGTTGATTGCCAACGAGTCCTGCACGCGAGCCTCTGGTCTTACCTGGTTTTCGCAAAATTGGACCAGTATCTCATCATCTGGAGCGACATCTCGACCTCCTGTTCGTTGCCGAATCGACCAGTCAGTACGGCGTCGCCATCGGAATCGCTCATGAAAGGTGAACCGAAGACGAAAGGGATATCCTCAGCGTGAGCGGCACCGAGCCAGTCGTACGCGCTGCCCCAGACCGAAAAGGAGGGGACGTGGGGCATGAGGTAGGAGTAGACGTCCCGACCCGCCCTCGACAGGTCATCGGACAGGTCAAAAGTCGGACAGAGGAACATGGCCTGCCCGATCAGTTTGGTAGCAGGTGATATGAAGTCGGCATCGGGATTAGACAACTATTAAAGGATGAGCGGAAATATGGGTAAGAGAAGTAGCACCCCGAAATTATTTCATTAAAATGTTACTTTTGTTCTTAAAAGTTGTCAACTGCAGAATCCCTTTCATTCTGAGCTCCTGCTTTTTTGCCTTTTTAAAAAATATCATAAATAACACTATTTAGTTTTTTGCGAAAAATTCAAATATTCCTAAGTTTGCTGCGGAAGTAATATCAGAGAAGGACACTCCACTGTGATAGGTTATTTTTCCTTGACATTTTTCTGATATTATTTTCAAGTTACACAATCGACATGAATGATATTTGATCTATTCGTATTTTGTCCTGCTTCTCATAGCATGTTAACACACCTGATTGAGCCCCATCTAATGCTTGCTTCTGTATTTTTTTCTCCGACTTCATATGATCTTACCACCAGAAGAAAAGTAATTTTTAAATGAAGCTAGTTTCAACGACTCAAAGACCCGTATTCTATTATATATAATTTAAAACAAATTATTAAAAAAAAAAAATTAAAAAAAACAAAAAAAAACCCGACGTTGAGTTTGAGGTCAGAACGACAGCCCATGGACCGACACTGAAAAGGGTAGCGACAGGCAACGAGACCGACAAACAAAGAAACACACAAGACAATTTAAAAAAAAGGAAAGTTCTAAAAGGTTCATGAGACCAGCAGGCAGCAATCAACACTGACAAAGGAAGAAAGGGTCTCGTCGGACGTTCAATTTATCCTTGTGTTTAAAAGCGAGTTTTAAAAAGGAAATTAGTCTTACGATGAGTTTCAACTTTTCTTTTTGGTTAAACGTGATTATAAACCCAGTGTCGGATTAAACTGAAGTAGTAGAAGAGGCTTCTCACCTCATCTTCTGTTGCAAACAGATGTTGGGCTATATCGAGAGTGATAGGGTCATTCGTGTTTAGGTTCATTGCGATGACCTCGCGGAAGGTTGAGTGGTTCATTGGAAGAGGTTCGTTACCTTCCTGACCCATCATGGAGGGGATGGTGAAGATAGATCCCTCATTCTGTGATAATAGTAATAATAGTAATGGTATCAGCAATATCGACAATGATAACAAATACTAAAACAACAACAAATGATAACAATAATAATAATAATAATGATAACAAATAATAATAGTAATAATAATAATAATAATAGTAATAACAAGTAATAAAACTTATAACAATAATCTGAGTGATGATGGTGATAATACTCATAATCATCATTATTATTATAATATTAGTACTACAACTACTACTTCTACTACTATTACTACTACTACTAATACTAATACTACTACTACTACTACTACTACTACTACTACTACTACTGCTGCTGCTGCTGCTGTTGCTACTACTGCTACTACCAATCTTATTAATACTCAATAATAGCAAAAACATCAAGAATAAGAAAAACAAGAAAAAGACGAAATAAAAGACACAAAAATAGAAGAAGAAAAAGAATAATAAGAGATAAGGAAAAAAGAAGAAGAGGAGAATGTAGAATAAAAAGGTGATGATGTTGATGATGAGGATGGTGATGATGTTGATAACAATAATAACAATTCAGATATTTATAATGCGCAACATATCCCCCAGATTGTGCTCAAGTCGCTCACAATACTCTAAAAGTGCAAACAATAAAACAGAACTAAAGATATTTAAAGGAAAACACTTGTCGATAGATAGTTTGATAATGAAATAACGCTATCACACTTTGAATTCTAGACGATGCAGTTAATCTAAAGCTGTCCTCTCGAACACAGGTGTAGTAATGTAAGTGTGTTTTTTAAAGGATATGATTATTAATTTTAATATCATGTTTGTTGATAAGGACTATGGTAACTGTACGCATCAAAGGCCCTGCGCGTATTCAGTTAGCTCCGTGTTATAAGATACAGGGTTCTAGGACATCTACCCCCGGATAACAACCCCCAGTCAACCAGTAGTTGACCGGGGGCTAGTTGTCTGGGTGGTAGTTGTCCGGGAGGCTAGTTGTCCTAGGGGCTAGTTGTCTGGGGGTAGTTGTCTGGGGATAGTTGTCTGGGGGTAGTTGTCCTGGTAGTCGTCCTTGGAGTAGTTGACTCGGGGTGGTTATCCAGGGGTGGTTATCCGGGGGTGGTTGTCCAGGGGGTAGGTGTCCGGATACGAAGATACAGACATGTGCGTCATATTACACCTTACGTCATCAGATCGCAGCGGTTCTGCCACGTCATATCTGAACGAGGCATGAGATTACTATTACTTTCCTTTCACAACACGCAAAGGCCATAGCCCAATCAACCAAGTGTTGATATACGTGAAAAGTACGCTGACGTTATTAATTACAAAATATGAAGGATAAAAAAAAATCTATAGGCAATTCAAAAGGGTATCAAGATTGCCATCGAGTTGATTCCCGTAAGCCGTTGTGGTCGAATTTAACTCACCCGCATGCAGCCGATCATGACGTCAACTTGATTGAACGATCCTTTCGACGACGCCATCTTGATCGGGTCATCGGGCAAGAACTGACCATCAGCCACGGGATGAACGAACAATTCGCTTGAGATCACCGATGACTGCGGGATTGAAATTAGAAACAAAATTTCCAGCACTTCATTTCAACCAGCGGAGAAGACTTGCAACAAAATGGGGTCTCCCGTTTGGTAGACTTAATATACCATTTAATTTCGATATCAGTGTTTTGGATAGATGAATTGAATTGAATGAACATTCTTGACATTTTATACCTGATACTGTATTTTCTTTCACATTTTGGTCGTATGATCGGGTCGTGAGAGGTGCGGTGGCCTTGAGTCAATTAATGTTATGCCTGTCACATACAAGGCGTCAGTTGCCTGACGAAGGACTGCGTCAGGAATTGGCGAGGTTTTTGCAAGGGCAATGTGAGAGTGACATATACCAGAAAGTGAATAGCGTATGGTCTTGCTTAGCGCAAGTCATACTGCAATCGAAATACGCCTTGTGTGCAATGACCAGTATATCTTTATAGGTGCATTACTCTTACCCCATCATTGTAGATCTCAATGAAATCTTCAGCTGGTACGTGTCTAAGACACCGCACCAATTCGCTTGAAGTATTGACGTCACAGCCAACAGCTCTAGCTACGTTAAGGGTCATCTGAACTGCTTCCGCCATGTCAATGTGATGGGTCCACGTTGGTGTGACAGCTCCACTCTTCATGACAAAGAGAGAGAGAGAGAGAGACAGAGACAGACAGACAAATATGGAGAGAGAGAGAGAAAGAGAAGGAGATTTAATGTAGTGAGAGAGTGGTAATTAATACATTATAGTCATACTGAATACAGTAAATTAGACAGTACATGTAAGATATGGGAGAGGAGAAAGAGGGGAAAGTAACATATATGAGAGAGGGGGGGGGGGGGAGAGACAGAGACAGAGACAGAGAGTGAGAGAGAGAGAGAGAAATAAAGATATAAAGATGGGAGCGTTATGTTAACAGTGCTATCTTGCATGGGTTAGTATCTTTAGCTTGCTGTGTATTTAACCTTTTACATGATCGTGCAAAGGGGCGACATACAAAAAAATATCCGTGTAAGTGCCCTGTTGTAAGGCAATGCACATCAGTTACTTAGCTTCAACCCGGCTTTGAAGCCCTAGGTCTCCTGGATGCATATATAATTATGGTAACACCGGGGGTCGCCGAGGGAGGGGGATGACACTCCCTTATTCACAAATTTCCTTAAAGAGGCAAATTTTGAATTTGTTGCAAAATTATAAACATTGAGGACTGTCCAAAATGGTCTAGTGATCCACCAAATAATAAAAGAACCTGTAACCTGAAACCAACCTGCAAAATTGCTCGGGAGAAGAGACCAGCACTCATGGTAGATAGAAGGTGTAAATTGACGCTTGCCGACCCGGCGCTCTCCCCGAAGATCGTCACCCTGTTAGGGTCACCTCCGAAGGCTGATTAACAAAAAAAATATTGACTTTTATTATACAAACATACCAATTTCAATTCTATTTTGAATTTGATTTGAGGTATTAATAAAGTTTCAACATAACTCTGGAAACCTTCAGAATCTGCACTCTAAAAAAAAGATACCCAATATTGGGTAAAATTTTACACTTTACGAGGGTAAAAAGGGAACATGCATGTTTGTTGGGTAAAATTTGACACAGGGGTGGTTGGGTAAAAATTTACCCAGCAAATGTTTAATGTTTTACCCAACTGATGTGCAATATATTTGACCCAATGTAAAAGGTAAAATGTTACCCAACGACAACCATGTTCCCTTTTTGACACAACATTGGGTAATTCTTACCCAACTCATCGTGGGTACTAGTTTACTTTTTTCTTGTGTAATTTTTTACCCAAAAGTTGGGTAAAATTTTAACCCAACCTTATTGTATGATTTTTTATTTTTACACAGACTTGGGTAAAAACGAAAATTTGTCCGAGGAGTTGGCTGGAAAGGTACATGTTATATGTAGTGTAGTGTATAAGTAGCAGACCCCTCTCTCTCTCTTGGCTAGACAGTCTTTCGCTTGGCGTGCTCGCAGTAGGTGACTGCATCACGGATGAAATTCTCCATACGAATAATGTATTGTCCAGAATTATGAGGAATTTCATGTCCATATTGAGAAGATTTACACGCATTCATGCAAATAAATGCTGCGGAAAGACACAAGTGCATGATCGTAGTCTATTTCGAACAAAGTCGTCCATCTTCTGTTGATCTTGAACACGATTAATTCGACGAACAGCTGATTCGGAACGACCGACCACGCTAGCGCTTCAATCATAGTTTGTAACATCAGTTGTGTCATAATACCAACGTTTAGGTGTCAAAACTTGTGTTTACCCAACGCGTGGTTAAAATATTAATCTGCATTGTTACTTTCTTACCCTGGAAATGAGCTCAGTCGAATTTCGATTTGACACTATGGCAAGTGTAATTAAATTTCAGAGGGACTTCGTGTTTAGCACAAGGTTGGGTAATACTTTACCCAACTTTTTTAAACAAAGATTTTGCACAGCAAAATTTTGCACTCTATTTTTAGAGTGTGCATGCAACTAATTCGCTAGTACTGTAAGTTGTAGGTCTCTCTATTTCTTTCTCTCCCACTCTTTCTCTTCCCCATCTCTCTCTATAACCTTTCAATCTCTCTTTACTCCCTGTCTTACCTTCAATATTGTGTTGAATCCAGATAAGAGCTTGTCTTTGATCTAACAGACCAAGGTTTGCTGGTATGGACCCGTCACCTGTAAGAAATCAACCCACACTTAGATATCATAACATCAAAGATGGTAAAACAAATACTCTGGACCTTTGTTGAGAAGGATATCATTGGAATTCCAAGAATTACTGTTTTATATCATTGGTTTGAAAGTTTATCCACTACGACGGAATAAGACAATGGATTGGAGTCACGTATGATATTTAAAATTCATGTTTGCTTTCTGCCATATGCGCTTGATAACTTGCATGATACTTGTCTGAGGTTTTTCCTATCAAGCAACAGTGTATGCGAAATGTCAGTCTAAAGGCATATCAATAGTTTTGAATAAAATGTCTGACTCGGACCAACATAATTATATGAGGGAAGAAATGCTCATTAATTTGTATGCATCACGAGTATGGTGTGTTAAATTTTGACACTAAATTACTCCTTTGAGTTAATAGACGTTATATTGATGATGTCCTACCAGTAGCCAAGAATCCCAGAGGTCCAAGTCTGTAATTGATAGTGACCACGATGACGTCATTGAAAGCAGCCAATGGCGCAGGGAGTTGACCGGGTATGGAGCCGGTCCCTATGTGGTAGCCGCCACCGTGTATCCACATCATGACCGCTGCACTGTGGGGCTTTGCAGATCGAAATTGGGAATAACAATCATTTAGTTTGCCTGTCCAGACATCGACATATGTGGACACATTCACCAGTTAGTTAAATTATTGTATTGTAATTCCAAATGTGCTCTCAGCCAACTGTTAATTCAATCAATCAATAAAACAATAATATGCTATTCAGTCATTGCTCTTGGGCAGAACCCATTCTGAAAACTTTAAAGAAACATATTATTGATATGAAACCCTGGATTTATCTGAACAGCAAAAGAACAGTAAATCTTGGGGAGCATTTGTGCCTCCCCCTTCCAAATCGTGACGGATGCGGCCCCACCCCCTGATTTCTGCCCAGGCATTTGCTGGTCAATCAGTACCAGGCGCGCCGGAAGCAGTTTGGGATTTGGGGGGGGGGGGGGGGGCAAACATTCCAGGGGGCTCACCTTCCAGGGGCAGTGACGTAATGAGAAAAAAACGTTCGGAAGGGGGGGGGGGCAGACGAAAAATCTGCATCACCACCAGTCTTACATGTGACATGCAGGTCCCGCGGAACGTTTTACAAAGTGGAGTTTTAACGATCAGGTAGAGCGTAAATTGGCGTGGGGTCCAGGGCATGAGCCTCGGCAGGGGGTCAAGGGGCTGAGCCCCCGGAAGCTCACGTTTTTTTTAGGTATTTACTTAGGTTATAAATGAGCATCCAGGGGCCCTCTTTAAGGCCATTGACGTGTTCTAGGGAGGGGGAGAGCCCCCAGAAGCTCAGAGGTATTAATATTTAACTACGGTAGGATGAGCATCCAGGGGCCGCCTTAGGGCCCTTGGTGGGTCCAGGGGGCAGAGCCCCCGCAAGCTCAGGGGTTTTAGGTATTTAATTACGGTCAGATGAGCATCCAGGGGGCAGAGCCCCCGGAAGCTCAGGGGTTTTAGGTATTTAATTACGGTCAGATGAGCGTCCAGGGGGCCTCCTTAGGGCCCTTGGCAGAGTCCCCGGAAGCTCAGGGGTTTTAGGTATTTAATTACGGTCAGATAATTGCGTCCAGGGGCCCTCCTTAGGGCCCTTGGTGGGGTCCAAGGGGCAGAGTCCCCGGATGCTCACGGGTTTTAGGTATTTAATTACGGCCAGATGAGCATCCAGGGGCCCGCCTTAGAGCCCTTGGTGGGGTCCAGGGGGCAGAGCCCCTGGAAGCACGGGGGTTTTAGGTATTTAATTACGGTCAGATGAGCATCCAGGGGCCCGCCTTAGGGCCCTTGTGGGCATAACCCCCGGAAGCTCGGGTTTTTTAGGTATTTAATTACGGTCAGATGAGCATCCAAAAGACCGCCTTTTGGCCCTTTGTGGGGTCCGGGGGCGGAGCCCCCGTAAGCTCTGGGGTTTTAGGCATTTAATTACGGTCAGATGAGCAATTTTTTTATACCTTATTTGTGACATTGGCAGGTCATTTTTTTCTCTCCGTCTTTCTTTCTTTTTCTCTTTAATATACTTTTTCAAAAAGTGAGGGGGGGGGGGGGGGGGGGGGGGCTCGAGCCCAGCCACTTTCCAGACCATGACACAAAGGCTTCTAAATAAGCGTATTTTTCGCCCGACTGTAATTTGGGAACTTTCTCTTTTCCAACAAACGCATAAAAAGGTATGACTTACCAAAAAAATTGAGAAAAAATACCGGAAAATCATGTCATAACAGCAACATTAGTAAATCACTGGTATCGAATGAGAAATACACCCCCCCCCCCCCCATCAGTTCGCCAGCGTTGAGGGGCTCATGTCTTCTCACCCCTATAACAAACAAAAAACAGACACGCTTTCCCATTCTCGCACAATATGTCCACGATATGCGCGTATCGCTATTATAAAGACCTTCATTGATAAATACCGTATAGGGTCTAGGTGGCATGCGCAACGTTTATGAAATTTAATTCCTGTGAACTTTCCTTTTCTTTGAATGGAATTGTATATGTGATTTAATTCAGGTTTTTGTTATTGTTATGTTCTTTTGGGTTAAAAATACAAACCTTGTTTACTCCTTTACTGCTTTTTTTTTTTTGCAGGGGGGGGGGGGGGGTGGGCGGGGCTAAAAATGCGTTTTGCTCCCCCCCCCCCCCCCCCCCCGGCCCCCCTCCCCACTTCCGGCGCCTATGATCATGACAAAGTAGTTTGCTCTACGTCGCTTAGCGTCCAGACATTGTCGAGAAGGTCTAGTGAATGATGAGGGGCACTAGATCTAAACAATGACCTGCTATCAAGGGTAGACGATATAAATGAAATATATGACGTTCAGTAAGTACCTGTGGATTAGGAACGAATACATCGAGAGTAAGACAGTCTTCCGACTGTTCTGGTTTGATCTCCCAGATCTCATTCCTTGGCTGCGGACAAACCACAGTTGATCGAGTAGCGTCGAACTCCCCCTTGACAACCCTGGCGACGGGGCTTGTGAACCTGAGTTGACCTACGGGCGGCTCGGCGTACGGGATCCGCGTGAAGGCCGATACACTGCGATGGTAGTCATTCGGAAGCTGATGAGGTCGAATATCGAGTCGCTTTCCCAGGAATGTCGCGCTCGACGTCTTCACGATGGGCTGCTCGATGTCGACAGACAACACGGAACCTTGAATGAACAAGGCCGCGAAGACTAACACCCACTGAGAGAATGCAGGAGACATTTTGTGTTGTAAGTTTTAAACTACTGCGGTGCACAATAAATGTAAACCCGAAGTTTGTTCGACTTTAACACATGAATCATTATCATATCAATACAAATTGCCCGTCTATATCTTCAGCACGAGCAACTTGACCTTAACAATAGGTCACATCTTTAACGTAAAGTAAAGTAAATAGTCTGAGCAAAGTCCATTTCTATATGTAGGCCTACATAGTACATCATCTGTCCAAAGTTCCTTCGTTTCTCCTATCTCCCCTCATTCTTGTGCTTTTTATCTCCCTCACTCTCTTTTTCTTTCTCTACCCTGTAGATCAAGGACACAGTTAAAGGCATTGCTTTACAGTTCAAGGCAGTACGGTGTAGGTTTTTTTTACTCGTTTTATTAGTAACTTCGACGCCATGATTACTGACTGGCTATGGAACGCCAAGTGTGTAATACCTGTTTATTACGACACTACATACTCTCTACCCCTCTCTCTCTCTTTATCGATCATTTTGTCACTCATTTCTCTTTCATCGTGATCGACCCACAAATTCTCTTGTCTATTCTTTTTCCTTTACCATGATTTTCAGGTCTTTCCTCAGTTTCATCCCACAAACTCTTGAAAAATTGTAATTTCAATTTCAGCTTATAATAATCTAGGTAAAAATTACAATAGAACAACATCCTTTGTGTCTCACATAATGACGCTGCACAATGCGTTTTAATGTTTATTAGTGTGGACCTAAAAAGATTCAATCTTGCCTTCATGAAAAGGACGATTAATTATATAAATTATTTATGTTGCACCTTTTCCCGAGGATACAGAGTCCCTTAGTCTAGGGACAATATAAGGATAGAGGTATATGGTTTCAGATGGCTTTTTTTTTTACTAGTATTATTTCTTAGAAATGCCGGGTCGAGTTTGTTCCATAGGTGCGGGGTAACAGATTTAAATGATTTCAAGTCCGCCTGACTTCGGGTGTTGGGAATGACAAAAGAATGCGCTGATGTAGATGTACAGTAAGTGAATAATTGATGTTGTCTGATGCTGAAAAAATGTCATTCATTCTTTCATTTCGGTTTATTGAGTCAAAATTCCATGTTAAAACAGTCGGGAAACTGATACAAACAAAGATTACAAAGTTCAAAGATATAAAGAAAAATTACAAATACATCAATATGGAAACGATCATAAATTAGTTCAAGGAACAAATTAACAATAATAATAATGGACAATATATAACACATCATACATGAAATAAATCGAATTTACATACATGGATGAGTGGAGGGAAAAAGAAGATAAAAAAAGAGAATGGACAAAGCATTTCATTTCCTTTTCTCGTAACATTTAGATTTTGAGCATTTACACTTTAAACACAATTAACAGAAATTGATATATAAAACGTGATGATGATAATATCGGATATATATGTTTTAAAAATAAACAGGTCTACTAGCAAATATGAAAAAAGTTTGAAAGTAAGAACTGAAATGGGCATCCGAAGAAGATCTAAAGAATTGATGAGATGTATAGAGGAAGTGTGGTTGGCATAATTATATTTATTTGTGATTTATATTCAAAGTCGACTATTATTCAGATTGATGACGATGATGAAAGCAATGATGACGGCGATGATGATGAGGAAGAGGATAGGAATGGGAGTAGCAAGACGACGAAGATGACGCTGATGTTAAAATTGC
Source organism: Strongylocentrotus droebachiensis (assembly GCA_035222895.1). Taxonomy (NCBI): domain Eukaryota; kingdom Metazoa; phylum Echinodermata; class Echinoidea; order Camarodonta; family Strongylocentrotidae; genus Strongylocentrotus; species Strongylocentrotus droebachiensis. The sequence continues at coordinate 88,333 of JAVYIG010000534.1, read as the reverse complement.
TTCCATTCTCATGTAACGCCTGGCTGGAATGCTCCCCAGGGAGTGGAGATTGTACACATGTTGTGTGCAGGCAAGCACTGAATCCAATGACCGGGGTAATAGTATATTTGTAAAGCGCTTAGAGACATTTGTATTAAGCGTTATATAAAAATTAAATATTATTATTATTATTATTATTATTATGGTGATGACGACGAAGATGTGATCCAATCTTCTCACTGCTCAGGGCAGGATTGAGGGTCGACACATGATGCTTGGCTGGTTTCTTTGACCTTCTCCTCCAAGAGATACTTCAGACGCGCCATCTCATCTGTAACAGACAAAACAACCAAGCCAATGTAAGCCAATAAATACACAACTTAAAGTGTTCCTTCAAACTTCTTTTTGTGTAATATAGTGAACCTCTTTCGTGTCTCTCCGTCTTGTGCTATAATTGCTCTTCTTGATATTTTGCCTCCCTCTTTTGATTCTAATTCCTTACTCTCGTCGTTTTTAATCTCAGTAACAACAGCATAAATGATGATGAGGCTTCCCTGGATAATTTTTTTAAATTATCATTGCTGTTGTTATTATTATTACCAGTGTAATTATAATTATCACTATCATTGTTTAAATTGTTATTATTGTTGTTGTTAATATTTACCCCTTTTTTATACTTCCATCTCCCCATTCTTTCTTTCATCTTCCTCATCTTCATCCGCTCTCTTTAGATAACTAATTTAACATTATTGCCCGCAGTTTATTCTCCTCAGTTTTCTATTCTCATAAAATTCAAATCTTTTCTTTACATGTATTCAAAAATCCTATTTTTGTTCTTGAAGTTTATGAAGTGATTATTCTAAGTTCAAGAGAAAGTTAGTCAACGTCTTAAAAATCACATAATATGTGTTAATGCTCATTAAGTTGTACACAAGCAGCTTCACTTGTTACGTGTGTGTGATAACTATCGGAGATTTTACTTAAAGTTTTCAACACACCTAGATGTAGTTCACCGATTGTGCAAATGATTCAAAATGGATTACAAACCTGCATTTTTTATGAGGGATGGGACCAATTTATTCAGGAAATAGCACTCCTTTGCATTGGCCGTTCCTGCATTGCTTTCAAAAGATGGAGAGAGTTCCTTGTAACTTGGGTCCGACGGGGTAGATTTGGACCAGAAAGTGTACTTGGAACCAGCGGCATCTTCAAGATTAGAAGACAAATTTGGATCTCTAAACAGGCAAAAAGAAAAGAAAAGAAGATGTATAACTTCTGACAAGATTTAAACGGTTTCTGACAGTGCCAGAGAGCAACAAAATGTGAGTAGGCCCATTTCAGAATAATTTTTGTTAGAGGTATATTTCATATTGTATAAAGATACTGTGCGCATCTTGATATCTCATTGTTATTTACAACTGACAGCAAGTTAGCAATTCGACAGCGCAACATAAGTCTATTTAAAAGTAACTGAGGAACATCAGTCTGGATGCAAGGCGATTCTCCGAAAAACCCATAGTTAATTTGTTCCTCGTTTTTTCTTCTTTCTATCTTTGTCTGATATTTTAAAGCGTGTGTCCTCCACCCCTACCCCCAGCAGGAGAAACCTTGATCCGCCATTGGTATACACTTGTCTTTAACTTACCCGGTCTTGGCAAAGTTAGACCAGTATTTCATGGTCTGAAGGGACATCTGGACCTCCTGTTCGTTTCCGAATTTACCAGCCCACTCTGGTGGGTCCTCTGGCAGTCGCATGAAAGGAGCGCCGAAGACATACGGAATATCCTCAGTATGGGAGGCACCTAGCCAATCGTACTGGCTACCCCAAACAGAGATGGCTGGATTGTGAGTCATTACGTATGTATAAACGTTTCGGCCAGCCCGCGAAAGGTCCTCGGATATGCCAAATGTAGGACACAGCATTATCTTATCACCGATGAGTTTGTTGACCGAAGAAAGGTAGTCTGCATCAGGATCAGCAAGCTAAAAGGAGAAAGTTCAGAAACGCAGAAAATGAGTTAGGCGAAGCATAATTATGTGAGCACTTACTGAAAGTGTTACCAAATTTTAATGAAATTTGGCGGGGTGGTTGTAGCCACTGTGAGACTCCCTCATAATAAGTGGGGAGAAAAAAACACCCACACTCACACGCACACCCACTGACGTCCACATACCTAATTCCACACGTCCTTACATTATTGTGCATGAATTCGAAAAACAAAATACAATTATCTAGAATTCTTAGGTTCTTTAAAAGAAATTATAGAATGATGTCTGAATGGTTCTTCCGAGGCCGGATGTCTTAGGGTATATCGTCCAATGGGATGATTATCTCAGTGGGTGGCTGTTCCAAGGGGTATTTGAGTAGCAAAAAAAAAGGGAAAAAAGGGGGATCCTTTACCTGTTCTGGGGTTGAAAATACGTGTTTGGCAAGGTCCAGTGTGAGAGGGTCTTGGGTCCTGAGATTCATAGCAATCACCTGGTGGAAGGTTGACATGTTCATTGAGGGTCGCTCGATCAGGCCCCCACCTGTTACCACCGGCAGCGTAAAGACTGATCCCTCGTCCTGCGATTGAAATGGAAGGCGTAAATTTAAACAGTCTTGAACTTGCAAAGGCCAGAGTTTACTTTATTCTTATACCCTTGAATGTCGTGCACATTAACTTTCACCTCTATTAATTGAATGATTTGTGTACAGTTGATTGGTTAGCTCCAAGCACTCTTGAAAGAAGTTTCAGGGGGGAGGATATAAACATAGGATCTTTAAAATATGTGAAATTATTTGTCACCTTTCCCGTTTTACCCCTCCCCGTTTTCAACCCTCTAATTTTCCTCTAAACGGGAGGAATGGGGCTACCTGAATTTCGCTTCCCCCCTAAGATTCCCTAATGAACCTCACATTTACACGTACGTTCTTCAAAGTTCGATGATACTTTTAATAATAATAATAATAACGGTGCTTATAAAGCGCTCACCACCGAAGTCTCTAAAGGGCCTATCTCACTGAGCGGCGAATGCTTGCGAACGTAGCGAATTTGGGGTTTCGCCAGAGTTTGTAAAATGTTGTAAAAGGTTGCAAGAAAGATCGCAAACAGTTTTCTTTGTTGTAAACAGTTTTTCTTGTCGCAAAGAAATTTTGAACATGTTCAAAATTTCTTTGCGAATTTATTTTTCCGCAAACGTTTGCAAACAGTTGTAATCGTTTGCAAAACAGTTGCAAGCGTTTGCAAAACAGTCGTAAGCCTTTGCAAACGGTTGTAAGACGGTGTCGCTCTTTGTTATCGCCAGTTCTCTATGTTTCACCAATGCTAGCGACAACGTCACCATATGGTTCCTGTATAAAATCGACCCATTGGGTACAAGGAGTTAGCAAAAGGTCTCAAACGTTCGCAAATAGTGGCAAAGGATTGGCAAATAGTTGCTAATCTTCGCAAAAACTGTCGCTAACATTTGCTTACAGTCGCTAATAGTCGCCAACTGCCTTTTGCAAACACGTTCGGAAACATTCTCTCAAATATTGTTAATTGTCGCTAAACTTCACTAAACGTCGCTGATTTTCGCCAACATTCGTCAGAAAAGTTGGCGAATCCAAATTCGCAACGTTCGCAAGCATTCGCCGCTCAGTGAGATAGGCCCTTAAGCGCTAACGCGGAAGCACCAGTTTGTTAGTAATTTAGATTGTCTCACCTTCGTACAGCCAACCATGACGTCAACTTGATTGAACGATCCCTCCGATGCCATCTTGATCGGATCATCGGACAGAAACTGCCCATCAGCCACGGGATGAAAGTAAAATGGAGCAGATAAGACATTCGGTGATTGCTGAAATAATAGAATAGATATATTGTGATGATTAAAAATGTTGGGTTTAGCTAAATAAACATTTATTGCCGTGAATAACGTTGGATATATCCAATTCCAATGATGGATTTGCATACTATGTATTTATATATTTCTTATATTCATTCGTAGATGATGATGATGATGATAATGGAGATGAAGATGATGAAGATAGCGATGGTGGTGTCGATGGTGATTGTGACGAATGTGATGATGATGATGATGGTAATGATGGTGTTGATGATAACTATATTGACGACGATGAGGATGATGATAGTGATGATGTCAACAATGACGACGATGCAGGTGGTTATTATGATGATGATGGTGATGATGATGATTGTGATAATGATAGGGATGATGAAGATGATGATTATGATTATATTGATTATGACGATGATTAAGATGATGATGGTGACGGTGATAATAATGATGATGGTGATAATGATGATGGTGATGATAATGATTGTGATAATGATAGTGATGATGAAGATGATGATTATGATTATATTGAATATGATGATGATTAAGATGATGATGGTGATGGTGATAATAATTATGATGGTGATAATAATGATGATTGTGATGACGATGATGATGATAATAATGGTGACGGTGATGGTTGAGAGGATGATGGTTATTAATGACGATGATCATGGTGATAATGATCTTGATGATAGTGATGGTGGTGATTCTGATGATGATGCTGCTACTGCTGCTGATGATTATGATTTGTGATTTTCGTCATTTTATTTTGAAAGTCTAATGTGAAAGATGAACGTACCCCTTTGTAAATAGCGATGAAATCTTCAACCGGTTTGGCTCGGAGACATCGTACCAAAGCACTTGATGTTGTGACGTCACATCCCATTGTCTTGCCCATGTCATAGGTCATATTGACGACTTCATCCATGTTAGCGTGATGGGTCCAGGCATCGGTTAGGGCTCCACTCTTAAAATATTTAATATCAAATCATGATGTATTAATCACTTAGCTCTCATATTTTACAGATAATAAATCATAGTGTTTACGAATCGTGTTCGTGGGTGTTTCATGTAATTTATTATCCGTTGTAAAGCGTTTACGATGAAAATTTCATGTTGATTTTTTTAAACAAATTACGATCTTGTTAATATAAAACTTTCTTGTTTACTAAACATTATTGGCGTGTGCTATACATTCTTAATGGTAATCCAGTCACTTGTCTAATGGATGATAATGAATCGGGTAAACAATCAAACAGCGAAAAACAATACTCCACCGGGCGAATTTGGTGCGCTCGACGAAATAAACGATGACCGTCAATAATTGCCCATGCCACATTAATTCGATTTGGCACGCACTTTATATGCGATATCACTTCCTCATGGCGCGTTAGAGCCTTACGTCAGCAAAATGACGCGCGCCCCACGTGCAATGGACATTAAACCATATTTCACTCGAGACTTCATTTGCCTGACGTAGGGCGGCGTCATTGACTGAAGCGATCTTTGACGCACCAATGTGAAAGTGGGATAATCGTACAAAGATTGATTGCAAAATTAACAGAGCAAAAGAAATGTGTCGAGCCTATTGCTTGATTGCTCAATAAGCGCAGTTAATGGCGCAATCGAAAAGACGCATATTAGATATCAACCTGCATTATTGGTCGGGAGAAGAGACCAGCACTCATGGTAGATAGAAGGTGAAAGTTGACGCTTGCCGACCCGGCGCTCTCCCCGAAGATCGTCACCCTGTTAGGGTCACCTCCGAAGGCTGACAGGTAATAAACAACCAACGTTTTCCATTAAGGTTGGTTTTGTTACATAGTATGACTTTTCTGATGTTGGTAAATGAATTCTTTTATATAATCTTTTATTGATCTCATTATGTTTCAAATTTGACCCACATCATGTGTAGTATCATTTCCTCTTGTTTGTTTCTTTCCTCGTCTTCCTTTAACATATTAATTTCTTTGAAATACTGTTTAGTTATTTAGAGTTGAATTTCTTCCTTTTCTCGTATAATTGTGCATATAACACCTACAATATCCTTATGTTGGGAAATAATTATTTACATCGCTAAGTGCCAAGCAAATAGATTTTTGTTTAGTAAGCAAATAGCGTAATAAGACTTGCATTATGTTCTAAATTCGATTTCGAAATGAAATAAGTATGCACAAGTCTGGTATAATCAAACTTGAGTTTCCGAACAATCTTGGCTAGTATATAACAAAACAATAATAAGAAGTTTCAAACAAGATTGTAGACTATCTATGTAGTTTTTTTTGTATCACCTTCAATGTTATCTTGAATCCAGATAAGAGCTTGTCGTTGATCTAACAGACCAATGTTTGCTGGTATCGAGCCGTCACCTGTAAGATAACAATCCAATCATATTATCATTGTAACATTACTCTTGATCATGTGCTATTACAGAATTGTGCCTGTAGTGAGTGCGTGGCTATTCAATATGCTAAAACATTTAAAGTAACATGTTATTGTCTTCAGTCTTTTTTCTCATTTCCCAAAGTAATCAAATGAGGGTATACAGTATATCAATATGATAATTTAGTATAAATTTATATAAATCTGTTGTAATTCACGGAAGAAGGAGTAATATCTCCACAAACAAGGAGCTTGGATTGGTTGAGGCTTAATAACATTTAAAAAAAAAGGGGGGGGGGCGTGTTTCATTAACAGACTATTTAAATACAAATTAAGTGCTATAAAACCCCTCCCCATTCCTATGAAATATGAGAGAAACTTAATTGGTGAACTTGTGGAAAAATAATTGCTGTTTTTATTTCGCAGCGTAAACCTCTTACCAGTGGCAAGGAACCCTAAAGGTCCAAGTCTGTAATTAATGGTGACCACGATGACGTCATTGAATGCAGCCAATGGTGCAGGAAGCAGCTCAGGAATGGAGCCCGCCCCCAAATGATATCCACCACCATGTATCCACAACATCACGGCTGCATCTGTCGGCTTTAATATTACCAAACGAAACGAATTTCATCAAACAATTGCTATATCGGGGGAGTAGTAAGGTTACTCAATCTAATATTTCAACCGAAATTATTTTACAGGCCTATCACGTATATAGTGCTGTTTAATTGATTAGTGTTTCATGTAAACATCTAGAGGTCTGAAAAATTATCATCAACATATATGAACAGAGGCGTATCTAGGGATTATGGCAACTCAGGAAAACAATAATAATGCCCCTCCCTCCGCCCAAACTTATCTAAATAATGTTAAAGTGGCGGAGCAAAGCGACCGAGCGTTTTTTTCTCACTTTAATAAAAAACGCAATTTCTATGTATTTTACCTCAGATAATTTTCAAGGGAGCACCTCGTAGAATTTCGAATTCTGAACACGGATAAACAATTTATTCACATTGCTAATAATGCGCAAAAAAATATAATTTTCTCATGCGTGTTTGCGCCAGTATTTATACCAATTCCTCATCAAAAGGTTTGCCGACCTTCGTGGGAACATCGGACATTGATCTCCGACCAGTTTTTCTTTTAACTGTGATCATTTGCCTGATAACTGCCAACCATTCGCCGATATTTCTACGAGCGGTCGCACATTAGTTTACAAAAATATATGCAATTCGGAGAGTTTTCGTACGAAATTCGGCAACCGAATGTCAACTGATCGTCCGCAATACATTTTTGCAAATTGGTTGTTGATAGTCGCAGCTTTTTTTTCTTGGTTGTCAGAAGTCGGCAACCGGTCGTACGCTTTTAAGAAGAGGAGACGAAGAAGAAGACTAAATATGCAAACAGGAATACGTGTACCTTCGGCTCAGGAACGAATACATCAAGTGTGAGACAATCTTCCGAGAATTCGAGTTGGATTTTCCAAAAGTCATGATCCGTCTTCTGCGGACACGCTACAGGTATTTGAGTTGCGTCGAACTCCCCCTCGACAACCCTGGCGACGGGGCTTGTGAACCTGAGTTGGCCTACGGGCGGCTCGGCGTAGGGGATCCGCGTGAAAGCCGATACACTACGATGGTAGTCGTTCGGAAGCTGATGAGGTCGAATATCGAGTCGCTTTCCCAGGAATGTCGCGGTTGACGTCTTCACGATGGGCTGTCCGATGTCGACAGACGACACGGAACTCCGAATGATAAACACCGTGACGACTAACACCCAGCGAGACAATACTTTCGGAGACATTTTTAGCATTGATGGTTATAGTTCTCACAGACCTAGACAACGGCAATCCTCGGGCGTCCAGTCTTCCTATTTACATCTGATAATAATTATATAGGCTATATTCATATTGGGGTGGTGTTACGGGTGAGTGGGGGAGAGAGAATGATTTCCTCCGATCACTTGCTAGACATGAAAACAATTTATAAAAAAATCTGAGCCCCTTTGAAACCCCCGCCCCCTCCCAAGGCCGCCCTGTGTATGCCTGGGTAAAGGTCTTCGCAATGTCTATATGCCTATTACGACCTTAGTGGAGTGGATAATGGCCTCATGTTTATCAAGCAAACGGATACGAGCAAAGGTCGTGGAATTTGTACATTCCCTATCATACAAGTTATACCGACGAATAGAATCGAGTTATAGTGAATGTGTTATGTGTTTCGTGGGATGCTTTCTATATCTGAGTGCAGGTAGTAGGTATACTGACTCAGCATCTATATATTTTGAGCCACGACATGGCTAGGGAGTATCACTCTGTTAATTTCTTTATTTCTCCCTCCCCACATGCACACACACACACTCTCTCTCTCTCTCTCTCACACACACACACACACACACACACATACTTATTCCTTACCCCTCTCCCTCCCTTTCCCTCGATCTCCATCCCTCTATTTAGCTAATAGTCTCTCCCCTCCCCCCTCTCTCTCTTCCACTCCCCTCTTCCTTCTCTCTTCTCCATTGACGCCCTTTCTTTCTCGTTTAGTACACTTACATAAAATAACAGCATAAAAACTCAGATTTTGAAAGTTTTGAAGCCATATTGTACTAGAAGCACAACCGCAAAATCCGCTTTAGGGCCAACTCAATCTGGGCTCACTAGGGTACGAAAAAATAAGACGCGTCCTGTACGTATTCTACAGTGGGTCCCAGAAAAAACGAAACCGAGAATTATCGATGTTTTATCATAACTTAATGACAATTATAACTAATAAATGATACATATTTGTAAAGCTTAGAGCCTCCTCTTTTATTTGATGCAACTCATATGATGAAGAGAGGAGACCAAAAAGTCATTTGGCGGACGGTATCTGAATTTCAAAGAGAAAACTACATTTCTATAGAAAGTTGAGTTTCTGCCCTTTCATAATGACACCTCAATCAGGAAAAATGAGCAAGGAATGAAAAAGTTCTGTTTGTTTAAAGTAGTGCTTGCATTTCCATAATTTTATCAAACCAAACGAATTCGTTTTCACTGGCTGAAACTCCGTTTCGTTGACAATCAGCCATGCATGAAGTCTTTCGTCTACGGCTGATTGTCAACGAAACGGAGTTAAGTCTTTTGTTAATTCCATGTGTTGCTACGACAGGCAGCCAGTGAAAACGAACTCGTTTAATCAAATTATGGAAATGCAAGCATTGCTTTTAAAAAGTACAAATATCAAATAGCACAAACTATCTGTTATTAACTATTTAGCCCACTACTGAAGAAAGGACTTTTAGCCGCATATTGAGAGCATTTCTTTATATTTTAAAGAAAAGAATCAAACACATTTTTGTATTAACACACATTCACTTGTATTGTAATTGCATGTTAAGGAGGCTGTTAAAAATGCAGAAACTTCATATATTAAAACAATATTTCCTAAGTAACTTCCTCTGTTTACCTTGGGTGATCTCGGTACACAGGTTTGACTGTAGGCCTATATGATTTCTTACTTAAAAAATAAACATCAATGAATAAATCAATATAGGCCTACAAAGTTCTTGCCCAAAACGTCCTCCTTGATTTTTCCTCTCTTTGGCTCTGCTTGTTCATATCACCAGCTGAGAGCATGAAGGGCTTTGTATAAGATGGTATCAGCTATCACCCTTATGGTTCCAAGCAGACATATCATCGTTTCGGAGCAAGAAGGGTGTTAATTCTAAAGGTGTCTGAAGTATATGAGTGTTATGTATCGATCGAGACGTGTTGTGACATCATTGTATTGAGCATTGCTTGCACGCATGCGCGAGTTGAGCTAGAGACTTGGCATTAGGGACTTTTAGGGGGGCGTATTTAAAGCACTTTTTTTTTGTCCCTCGAAAATTTAAAAATTTGCACCCCTCCCCCTTAAGCACCAGGGGAGGGGGTCGCCCCAAAAAGGTAAAAATCACTGGATCCGCCACTGGAGACTATAGGCCCCCAGCAGAGCGGGTAGCTAGTTACATAATATATTAGTCCAGATTCTGTCCTATTTTTAATATTTGTTATTCTTCAATCATCTGTGTCCTCCTCTCTTACACGCATCACCCACAGATCGCGCCACCCCCGAAAATACACCCGTCGTAGAAAGAGCGGGAATAGGGACTTTTAGATTTGCACGTAGACAATGTGGATTGCTACGGTCGACGTCCTTTTAATGCACTGCCTTGAATGGACGTCACACGTATCAGTCCACGCAAATCTAAAAGTCCCTAATGAAGGTAGAGAAGGGCAAAGGCTGTCTCCGGTTTAGCGTTGAGGGTGTGTTATTTTCTCAGCTGATTTGGCGCGAGAAACGGAAACAGTTCAGACATGCAGTGGATCGACTAGTATATAGACTACAGTATAGAGAGAGCGAGAGATCAAGATCGCTTAATATTATATCGCTATAATTTGCAAAGAACAACTTGACGACGACCATGGCAGGCATAACGGTGTACGTTTTCGACCGTCGCAAAGGCTCTGAACCAGCACGGGAAATCACTCTTGATGATGTCTTCAGTTTTGCTGATTTTAAGGATTTAATCAAGAAAGTAAGGACGCCAATACGTAGCATGTATTTAAACCTGTATGTGCGTAGAGTCTACGTATTATATTGAGGGGGCATTTTATAAAGCCTTAAACTTGATTGACAAAACAGCTCACAAATATCAATTGTAGGCTAAAGCTGATTCGGCCTTAAAACTGATTTTAAAAAGAAAAATGTTGAGCGAAATCATTTTTAGTTCATGAAACACTCCCTGGAAATGTTTGGTCGATGTGTGTTTGTTGTGTGTACGTGTGCATGTGGATGTTCACGTTGGCTGCGCTGATTTCTACTCTCATATTCAAATGCAAGAGCAAAATAAATGACAACATATCCGTTTAATATCCATTCGGAACTAACTGCTCAGAATCATGAGTTCTGTACAAATATTGTGAAATATTTATCAGTAGGACCTATCAGTCTTCTTACTCGACGATCAAGGAGAAGTTAGTGGTGTGGTTTGAGTCAAAGCTCATTCAAATAAAAGGTAGATCTAGGTCTATATCGAAATGCTACATATTTTTGAATCAATCCTAATATTGTCTCCTTTCATTTGAAAGATCATACTGACGTCTTTGTAATGCCGAAAGATAACATAACATGGGGGAGAAGAGTGAGGGAGAGGCAGAGGTTTCCCAAAGTTGACAGCCCTGGTTACTTATAGTAATGATTTAGGGTTAGGGTAATACCAGTTTTTATGATGTCCGGTTAATGTACCATTTGGGGTTATATTTAGATGTCATTTTAATACAACATGTAGGGATATTTGTGTCAGAGAGAAAGAGAGAGGGGGGGGGGGGGGATAAAATAATGTACATTGTTCTACACATTTATCAAAACTGAACCTAGATCTATACTTAAAGACCCAATGCAACTTGAAAGCCTAACAATCGCACATAAATAGCCTGGGAGGTAGACTACAACGCCTACGCATGTGGGAATCCCCAGTTCCTTAAAATAGATTCACGCCGTCTGAAATATTACAAACAAGGATCCCAATGTGTGAATTTAGTGGTGTATATGTATGTGTGTGTTTGTGAGTACACATGTATATATGTATTTTTCCCGGCCAATATGCCTGAACGATAACATGACACGAGGGGGGAGTGTGTGAGAGAGAAAAGGACAGAGAGAGAGAGAGAGAGAGAGAGAAAGGGAGAGAGAGAGAAAGAGAGAGAGAGAGAAAGAGAGAGAGAGAGAGAGAACAAGAGAGAGAAAGATAATATATATTAATTTACACATTTCCCAAAGATCAACCTTCTAGACCCGATGCAACTCGATAGCCCAGGGGTAGTTATATCCGGGGGTAATTGTCCGGGGGTAGTTGTCCTAGGGGAACATTGCTGCACCAAGAGAGATCAGGCCAGGTTAAGCTAGTAGGCATTTGTAACCAGGCACACTGTGAAAAAAGGCAACTAGGGAGGTCACCTGACACGTACTGTGGGGTCTGCTCGCTGTTCATGAGAACCGCTATTTATAAAAGATCGCTATTCATTTAGTCCCGCGTATGGATAGCGGTCCTTATGAATAGTGAGGTAAATTGTGTGTGGTTTGCTCGATATTAGGGCCGCTATTCATAAAGGATCGCTATTTATTTTGTCACGCGTTATGCCTCAGTCACACCTTTGCGTGTCGGTGAAGGTTTTTTTTATTCGCCAATGATAGCGACCACGTTACCATATATCGACCCATTGAGTACCAAAAGTTTATAGCAAAAGGTCCCAAACATTCAAAAATAATGGCAGAGGATTGGCAAATAGTTGTTAGTCTTTGCTTACAGTCGCTAATATTCGCCAACTGCCTTTCGCCATGGACCTTAGTAGGTCCATGTTTTCGCCAACTGCCTTTCGCAAACACTTTCGCAAACATTCGCTCTAATGTTGCTAATTGTCGTCAAACATCGCTAAAAGTCGCTAAATGTCGCAGAGGCGAACCTTGAAAAGTTAGCGAATCCAAATTCGCAACGTTCGTAAGCATTTGCCGTTCAGTGAGATGCCCTTTTTATGGATAGCGAGCTTGACCCGTATCTGTCATGTGGTATGTGCCACACCCTATTTCAGTTCTTGCATTTGTAGGTTTATTGTTGCTGGTGATGTACTGGACACACAATTCTTGCTCAAAACCTTATATTTTCAGACTATACCTCAATTTTGTCGACCTTATTTCTTGTCACTGGGTGTGAGCGCTTTTTAGATTTTCGGGCCACTATTGCATATTTTATGGCAGAATATGTTTTTTCTTTAAATGTGACTGCATGTTCAATGGGTTCATCTGTGTCCGTTTAACTTTACAACTCTTTTCGTTTAATTTTGAACTGTTCGAAATCAGGACACTTTAATGTTGAATCATCTTTTCATATCAATTGTAATTGTAGGAGTTTGGAATCACAGACGAAGGACAGTTTGTCATTACTACCACCAACAACAGAGCTGAGATCAATACATATAAGACTTATGGTAAGCTGTTTCACGCAACCTACATTACTTCAATACCCCTTTGAGTTACAAATGTAGGTGCACTGTTGGCTCCAACAGGGAAATGGTGTTCACCTAAATTCTTTGTGTGTATTCCTTAGTAAAATTTGATACTCTAACCAATACCACCGTCTGATTTTTGAAAAAAATTGTTGCCCAAAGTGCCCACATTTTATGTTTAAGGGGCCCACCAGTACTTTTATGCATTTGAGAACAAATGTTGTGGCTGAAAATGTTCGTTTGGTGTTAAAAACAAACAAAAACACCATTAACAATACAGTTAAATAATTATGGTATATTTAAAGATACAGAAGACCACAGGGGCCGTAGAGTTGCTCCAAAAAGGGCCCAAAGGACCAGCAACTCTAGACTGTCAAGATAATGTTTGAATGGAGATTAAAGCTTGAAAATAAATGAGTTCATTGAAACCAGCCATTAAGTTACAGACACTATACTATTCCTTTCATATCATGGAAAGACATTCAAATATTGTCAATAAGTGAAACAAATAGTACAACTTTATTCAAACGTATTTCATTATTTAATCGAATTTTGTTATTTTGTGGCGTTCACCTTAAAAATACTATGTCTCTTTCTGTAGAACTTTGCAGGGATTATGAATATATCATGTATGTCCTATATCTGTGAAATTTAAACATTAGCAGTGTCCTAGTATTCAAATTATGCAAGGAAACCCGTTTTCCTTCTAAACTTCTTTGTCAGACACTATTGAGTGACGTGACTGACATCTTTTTTTCTTTGGTAATAACATACATAAAATGAGCTGTAACAGTTTCATTATCATTTGTCTACATCAATAACCCACTATTTGTAATGGCCAAAATTAAACTGATTGAATCTATGCAGCACAAAACGTACGACCATCCGGTAAAAGGGTCTGAAAATCAGACTATTACTTAGGTATTTGCAATCACATAAGTCGATTCGACAACTAATGGTCGTTATTTTTCCACATTATCCCACTAAAGGCCATTTTCAAGCCCTTTCGTTTTGAGGGAAGTTCTAATGCCGTTGGAAATTATCCTTTTCATTTTTGGCCTGCAAATGGGATATAGTACCTTTAATACCTTCCTTTCATATTGAGATAAAACAGATGCCAATTAACCATGAGAGAAAAATTTAAAAAATACAGTAGTTCATTTGTTTGTATCTTAAAGGGATAGCTGGATTTTGGTATAGAGGGCGCTGCACAAAATATTTTTTTGTGAGATAATGAACACTGACTGTCAAATTTGAAGGAGCATACAATTCAAATGACAAAGGATCTAAATCGGTTCAAAGATGGCTGAAATCTCCATAAATATAACCATTTCTAATAGTTGTGGGGCCTCATAAATATTCGATAATTTTGAACTAGCCGTTGAATTAAAAACGAGATAGCGCCTTATATGTTTTATTCAAGCAAAAGCCAATGCTGGCTTTTTATTGGCTTTTTGGTGTTGATACGCACAACCAGCTGGCCTGTGTACTGTTATTAGAAATTAAGTAATTAACTAATTAATGATCACCGTATTTTTGGGAAAGTGGGGGTGAATTGGTATAATCGGATTTAATCAACATTTCTGAAATGTTTGGGCTTAAAGGCCAAGTCCACTCCAAAAATAACTAACTTCCAATAGAAGCAGAAAAATCAGACAAACCAATCAAAAAAAGTTGAGCAAAATCGGATATCTAATAAGAAAGTTATGAATTTTTGATGAAGTCCGTAAAACTATGGAACAATGAAAATCACGAGACAAATTGGAAATTTACTCATTAGTCTGTGATGTCATGTCCTCACTATCTACTAATTGTTTTCTTTATATTGATAATATAAATTTCCTATTTTCCCCTAAGAATCTTATTTTTTCACACAAGGCATCCAAGTTAGATTGATAGTACTATGTTTTTGTGTGAATACATAAATATAGACTAATTTTGTTTCAGTTAAATCATTTGAAATGTGACTCTTGATAAACTATTTAGATAAAAATCAATAATTATGAATATAAAATATTCAGAAAATAGTTTTAATTCTTCAAAGTTCATAAAAGATTCTGTGCAATGTCATGCACACAATATGATACAAATCATATAACCTGGGCAAAGGCATGGGGAAATCCGAAACATTTTGAGGATAAAAAGAGAAATTAATGGGATTAAACTATGTAAAGCAATTGATAAATAGTAAGGACATGACGTCACAAACTGATAACCAAATTGGCAATTTGTGTAGTGATTTCCATTGTTCGATAGTTTTACAAACTTTTTCAAAAATGCATAACTTTCTTATTAGTTATCCAATTTTACTCAAACTTTTTTTGATTGGTTTGTCTGATTTTTCTGCTTCTAATTAAAACAAAATATTTTTGGGTGGACTTGTACTTTAAGATTACCTTCATAGCAATTTTAGGTCCTAAAAGGGCACTAGAAATATCATAAATAAGAAA
The DNA here is from genome assembly GCA_035222895.1 of Strongylocentrotus droebachiensis. NCBI lineage: Eukaryota > Metazoa > Echinodermata > Echinoidea > Camarodonta > Strongylocentrotidae > Strongylocentrotus > Strongylocentrotus droebachiensis. Next base: position 72,673 of record JAVYIG010000534.1, on the reverse strand, counting down.
AAGAGCAATAATCATGCATAAAAAAGAACTCAAACGTCCCTTTAAATCAACGAATTTATCATTTATTTATTGACAAAAACTTCAAAAAGTCATGTGATTCCACAAGTAAAGTGTAAACTTTCAAGTAGATTGGAAATTCTCTTAATGCTTTAGTTGTATTTACCTTATACATTTATATCTGTCTTTAGGACTATAATACTATTTCCTTTTGACCGTTTCAGAGGAGCTTGTTAAGGATAAAGTCACTCTCCAGCTGCTGGTGGACCACAAACAGGCTTTGGTGGCTTCTACCCAGGAGAGGGTGGAGTACCAACCCCACTTCGACACCCTCATCAGGAGTGGAATATATGAGTAGTATGCGAGCGAAGGACAGAATCCACTACGTAAGCCTTGAAATATTTTATTATACATGTATGAAGAGTGGTATTGGTATTTAATTCTTTACTTTCATTTATTAAGCTTCAACACTTTTACTTCTAAACAAGTTGTTCAAATTCACAGTTCTTACACATTTTTTTCTTTCTGTTTAGCTTTAGGTTTCAGTAATGAAGACATTTGTTATGTAATTCAATATTAAATTACAGACGTAGTGTGTCAGGCTAATAAATATTTGTGTGTGACATTGACATACTTTGATGCCATTAATGTTATTGTTTTTGGTTTTCTATTTCATATTTAAATATTTCATTGGAAATTTCAATTTGTAATTAACATAACTTCTACAAGAATAAATGTATCATGTCATCTCATAACACCTGTCAGATCTATTTGTTGCTATATCCGACAGCTTTTGCAATTGCAGAACTGATAGACAACTCACTTTCAGCCACGGTGAATAACGTTGGACTAAGAAACATAGAAATCAGATTGGTATGTGTCTAAAGTTATCAACATATCTTCAAAAATACTAAGTGTTAATTTCTGATTGGAATTTGGGTCGTAAATGAAAATAGTCTTGGAAGTTATTGATACTGTCATATGACAGGCACATAACTTTTGTTAGAAACTCAAATGTACACAGTTTGTATCTTGATGTTAATGCTTGTGCAGGCGCTGAAAAAGACCAAACTTTGGGGGGAAATCCGGGAAGTCAGCATCTTTTAGTCTAAAGTGGTTAATTAGGTTCTTTAACATTATGTATTTTGTAAATATTTCTTTTCAGTTATATCTTGTATTCAAATAGAAAACTATTGCTTTACCTTGTAGTATATTATCAGTGGTTAGACTTCCTTCAATAGAATTAGAAGCTTGGCTTATGTTGCAGTATTTAAGGTGTCTACAGGATTACTCTCAATTGTATAATTAATGTTTCTCTTAATGGCTGTTATTTGTAATATTCAGGCCTAACGTTTTCATTAATTCTTGGCAAGAATGGGGTTCTGGCTGATGATGTAACTTTTCTGCATGAAGCCTTGTTCACACTTGATGTAAATGAACAGCTGTGCCAAAATAAAACCATGTCACATTTTAATGAAAGGCTAGTGAGGATGGGGATAAAAAGCTGCATGCAACAAAGGCCTGTTAGAGTACTCACTCATTATGTACTATAATGCGGAAAATGCTCCTCTTGATTAATTTATTTTACGGCAGCGTTTTTGTCTCGCCTGCGTAGCAAAAAGCGAGACATAGGCACCGCTTTTCCGTTGACGGCGACGGCGGCGTCAACATTAAAATACTTAACCTAAGGTTAAGTTTTTGAATATTTAGTATAATTTTGAAAGTACGATAAGTTCTTATTCAATGAAACTTGGATTAACGGATTATCCTGTATTCATAATCATGCGAGCAGAATTTCAGGTCACAAAATTAAGGTTAAAGGTCATTTCAGGTCAACAGACTTAGACTATGTAATGGCATCATCATCAAAAACTTAACCTCGGGTTAAGTTTTTGAATTTTTAATATAATTTTGAAAGTATAAGTTCTTATTCAATGAAACTTACACTAAAGGGTTATTAAGTATTCCCAATCATGTGAGTAGAATTTCATGTCACTAAATTAAGTTCAAAGGTCATTTCAGGTCAACAAACTTCGACTTTGTGGCATCAACATCAAAATTTTGAATTTTTATAATAATTTCAAAAGTGTTTGTTCAAATTCCATGAAACTTGTACACAAGGGTTAAAGTATCACAAATCTTATTCCGCAATTCCCTGGTCAAAAAGTCAAGGTCAAAGGTCATTTTAGGTCAATATGTGAGGATTAAAAAACAAAATTGTTTGTTATTTTTTCATATTCCATTAAAGTTCTTAATCTTGGTACAAATTATAATAAATAATTCTTCCAATGACTCTTGGTCAATATTCACTTCAAAATGCTGATTATATACAGAGGATTTCATTGGGGGGGGGGGGGGGGGGGCTGTTAATGGGCCACTCTGCCTATGAATAATATCCCAACCTCAATTTTTCATCATATTGAATTGCGTAATGCAGGCGAGACCGCCGAGAGCGTTTCCCTTGTTTTGCTTTAGGGAGATATCTGCTTTATATCGTATGTTTAGAGCCAGAAGGATGTTATCTCTGTGTTTAATTATATGAGTATATGCCCTTCCGGCTCCAAACAGATAATATGGGCTTAACATCCCATTAATATTATCCTGCTATTTTGTTCTCACTTATAACCAGTACCTGGATGAAACAGGAGATAAGAGCATGGTTTGTGTACTTGACAATGGCAGGGGCATGACCACCACAGAACTCAACAACTGGGCCATCTATCGACTCTCTAAATTCAATCGCAAGAGACAGAGACTAAATCCAGAGAACAACAGGTAACATCACTTCATTAAACAAACTGATTCAAAAGGAAAGAAGAGATATTTTCATTATCATATTTGATGGTTAAGTGGTACAGTAGTCATCTTGGAACTGCACGTTAGCTGTATGAAACCAAGTCAAGGATCTTTGCACAAAGCCCCTGAGCTTTAAAGCCAGATGTTCATGGGTTGTTTATCTACATGTACCTGAATTTTGAAGTCTTTTTAACAGTAAACCCATGTTGTCTCAGGCCACAGATTCAGTGATAAATGTACTTGAGTGAAGTCTCAGACCAATTCAATTTAATTTAATTCTTTTTATTTGATCAACTTTTGTTCTTATGAAAGTGATGGAGAGAGAGACATTCCCAGATCGTTAAACAGTGACATCTCTTACTTTGGAGTAGGAGGAAAACAAGCAGTGTTTTTCATTGGTGATTCAGCCACGGTGAGTTATAAGCTTTTTGCCTGTATCCTTTGACATTTTCTATCAAAAGTTCGATTGCTTTCTTCGCATCATAATCCAAGGCGATGCACTAGTGCCCTTTGGTAAGGCATTAATCCTCATTACCAGGTCCCTCGGAGAGGACATAGAGCTGTCGGCCGTCTGGTTGCTTACTTAAAAGCATTTATGCTTTCTTAGCAGTCAGGTAAAATAACCACCACCAACCATCTCTGCACGGTCGGTTGTTTGCCACACGTGAAATTTTGCCCAAAACTGTAGGCACCAATCGACAGAAGGGCTGCTTTGTGCAACATAACTCATATCTGGTCATGATTTACTCCATGACAACTTCTGTAACACTGTTATAGATTAATCTTACTATTGAACAGATAAATAATCTTGAAGCCTTGATACATCCATCCCATCATAAATACAACATGGTACAGGGAGATTATTTGTGTGTATAGTGTAAAGATTAAAGATGTAAGAGTTCGTTCAAAACTGCACATGTTATACATTTTTCCTTACAGATGATCACTAAACCCAAAGATTCTAAGGATGTTCACGAGATGACAGTATCAAAGAAAAAGTTTGAAAGGAGAGAGAAGAACAAAGAAGACATATACAGCGACATCATCACACACAGGCAGGTGGGTGGTTGATTATTATAATGCTTGTTTCTTTCATCATTATTACCTAGCAAGGACAGTTATCTATCGATAGAGGATTATATGAAGTATCATCAGAAAATGAGATATTGAAGCTGTAATACTTTCAGTAACATTTCTTTTCGTCATCCTTTTGAAGCCTGGCGAGGGCAGTTACGTATTACCAGAACATGAGAAAGAGCAGTTGTACTAATTGCACTTACGTTTTTTTTCTCCATCTCTTTCATGCAACTCACACCTGAAGCCTGGCCTGAAGCCTGGCGAGTGCAGTCACGTATCACCACCAGGGGATGTCATCCTGCACAAACTGATCAAGGAAGAGGAAGGCAAGGAGAACTTTACCCACGTCGTCATCACCAGTATCAAGTCACAACACATCAAGTTCCTCAAAGATGACTTCAGCAGTTGGAGCAGACTACTGGCGTAAGTCTCTCACGTATTGTGTTCTTGATTCCATGTACTGGAGACAGCTGTTGGTCAGGACACATTCAAACCTTTGGACCAACCCCAGATATCCGTTCAAAACCCTCAGCCCCCCACCCCCCTTCAAATTTTGTAAGTGAGTGAGTGTATTTAAATAGACCTTGGAAATTATAAACCTGGACTCTCTGTGAAGAAAGAAAATAGTTTAGAGCCGTTTTTATGTGCAATTTCTAAATACATGTAAAAAGGTACAGAACACTGTGTCTTTAATTAGTAGCAAAATTCGAGCTAGGTTGTGGTACATATTACTTGAAAAATAATATAACAATGTTCAGTCCATGCACTGCTTTTAGAGAACGATACTAATTGTTTCCCCCTTTCTGAAGAAGATGATCATAGAAATTAAGATTTGTCCATTTCAACATTCAACCAATAATCAACTAAAAAATGAAATTGAATCAAATATAAACCGTTAAAAATGAGTAGCAACATGTGATAAAGGAGACTGAAAAATATATTCAGAATGTACAGTAATGAAAATCGTGGCTTGGTATAGGTTTATACAGAGGAGACGGACAAATATTTTCAGAATGCAATGAAAATCGTGGCTTGCTATTAAAAGATTGCATTGTTATAGGACGTCATTTGCCTCCATTTCATAAAGCTCGTTAATATGTCTCCAGTATGTCTTCCCTGATTGTCATTACAGAAACATCTACCACTACTACATCCATGGTCCACAAGGCAACCAGTCCCACCTGTCCAACTCCATGTACCGTCCGCCAAGCCCCTACAAGAACATTGACATCAGTATCACTATGTACATGAAGGGCCAAGAGCCTCGGCATCTCAACCTCAGAGACATTGAAGACGACCCCCAATCAAACTTCATAAGATCTGCCAAGGACACGTTTGAGTTCCAAGTTTCGGTAGGAGCTGGATTGGTAGAGGGCGTGCTTCGATATCATCCATTCCTCTTCGACAAGGAGTCGTATCCAGTTGATCCAGGTGGGGGGATTTTTTTAAAGGTTTTTTATGTCTAATTTGACTATGTGATTTTTAAAGAAATTGGAGATCTAAAGTATGCTAAACTTTACAAAGTGCTATAACATTTCAATTTAACGCTGCAAACAACTCCAATTTGTTTTTGTTGACATTTGCATTGTCCTAATTGGCATGTTTCGAAGGACATGTTAAATTCTGGTAGACCAGTGAGAGAGAGAGAAAGAAAGAAAAAAGAGCGAAAGGGAGAGAGTGGATCAGATTACTTTATTAAAGCTCGAAATTCACTTCTATACAGTGCGTCCCAGATAAAACGAAACCGAGAATTATCGATGTTTTTTCATAACTTAATCATAATTATAATTGATAAATGACACATATTTGAAAAGCTTAGATCCTCTTCTTTCATTTGATGCAACTCATAATAATGCATATTTCACGCATGAGTGATTAAAATCAATTTGAAGAAAGGAAACCGAAAAGTCGTTTGGCGGGCGGTATCTGAATTTCAAAGAGAAAATCACATTTCTAGAAAGTTGAGTTTCTGCCCTTTCTTATGACACCTCATGTAGGAAAAATGAGCTAGGAATAACAAAGTTCTGTTTGTTTAAGGTAGTGCTTGCATTTCCATAATTGTATTAAATGAATTCTTTTTCACTGGCTGCCTACCGTATCAACAAACGAAATTAACAAAAGACTTAACTCCGTTTCGTTGACAATCAGCCGTAGACGAAAGACTTCATGCATGGTTGATTGTCAACGAAACGGAGTGAAGTCTTTTGTCAATTCTGCTTTTTGCTACGGCAGGCAGCTAGTGAAAACGAATTTGTTTGATAAAATTATGAAAATGTAAGGGCTACTTTAAACAAACAGAACTTTGTCATTCCTTGCTCATTTTTCCTGATTGAGTTGTCATATGAAAGGGCAGAAACTCAACTTTCTAGAAATATGATTTTTTCTTTGAAATTCAGATACCGCCCGCAAAACGACTTTTCGGTTTCCTCTCTTCAAATAGATTGTTGTCACTCATGCGTGAAATATGCATCATAATGAGTTGCATCAAATGAAAGAGGAGGATCTAAGCTTTCCAAATATGTGTCATTTATTGATTATAAATGTGATTAAGTTATGATAAAACATCGATAATTCTCAGTTTCGTTTTTTCTGGGACCCACTGTATAATTTTGTTCTGCTAAATTTCAGAATCTGCAGAACCTAAGGAAAATGATGTCGAGAGTGATTACAACAAGGAAAAACCTGCGAGGGGTAACAAAGCCATATTTGAGTGCTACTGGAATGGAAGGCTTATTCCATATACAATGATCGAACAGTGAGTTGTAGAGAGTAGCAAGTCTAATTTGATAGATTGTTGGGGTAATTTTACTTTGAATGTTAGTTGGTTAAATTAATGATTAATTGGGTAAGTAACATGCAGCTGTAAAGTTGAGATGTGGAGGCACAATAGATTTAATACAAAATTGTTCTGTTTGCTTCATTACTATGGCATTATACATGATGTTGGTATTATTCCTTTATCTTTTATTCAACGAATGGTGATTTGAGTGAGTGCAGATGTAACTGATCGGATGATTGTATGCTTGAAGGAATTACGAATTAAGTTTATTTATTTATTTATTTGAACATCTTTATTCAGGATAAACATGATCAGCAAAGTTGTTTTTCATCATGGTCCTGATTAAAATACAATAAAAAATACGACACAATATAAATTGTATGTAACATCAAAATACATTTCAAAGGTTTAAAAGATAAAGTTCATGATACACATGTATATAAATATTAATTGAATAATACAAATATACTTCTTAAATTGTAAATATAAAAACAAGTCTAGATGAGGATGGATACAATAAAATCGTTACAATATCAAGATAAAAAAGAGAAGTAGACAGAGAGATAAAGGCAAACAGATGTATGGATGGCGCAAAAAATAAGAAGTATATTTACGAAGAGAACTAAACGTATGTGAGGCACACATGATGGAATGAGTGGAAAACACAATATGGAGTGAGGAATGGATTAATAATGGCATTAATTCTGAGATCAGCCGACCAAGCTCACCCGACAGAAGCTCTTTAATAGTCGCACAATTTGGGGGTGACAGAGCCTTCTACTTCTCTGGACCCAAGCCGTGGAATAATCTTCCACAATCTATCAGAAGCGCCGAGTCTATGTCGAGGTCAGCCCTCACGACTTTCCTCTTCCCAACTACGACATCTCAATAATGATACTAATGCCAACAAAGACAATTAATGGATAAAAGTAATCTATATTTAAAACATATACCAAGAACTTTAAATTTGTGAGACATTGTAGGGCAAGCGCCATAATGCTATACTTTTGTATTTTAAAGTTATATAGTGAAAGGCAACAAATTTGCTACAATCAGGTTTTAACCTCTTGAACCTATCCATTGTATTTTGCTCAGCTTTGACTGGTGTGCCATGCCAAAGAAACGAGGCAACATTCCTGTCGAGTGCTACAACAGGGTATCTGGTACCCTCTTTGCCAACAGCAAGTTTGAGGTCAGCACGAACAAACTGACCTTCATTGACCTTGATATGAAGCTGAGGGATAAGGACGCACTCTTTAAGAAAGTTGTTGGAGGTCAGGTAAGAAAACAGGACAGTTAAAACAATTATGTGTATAGTTTATAGAGACTGCATGCTCAGTTCAAATAGCTAATGTGTTGTACTGAGAACATTCAGAATGTAAGAAGTCATAATTTCATTGAATTGTGTTAAGGAATGTTCAATATCATGCTGAAGAAATCAAAAAGGATTTCAGCTGTTTCTTTTATTCAAAATGGGAAAATTAATACTTTGTTTTCTAATCATATTTTTTTAAAGTGATTATTAGGGAAAATGTATATATATTTTGGAGCATATCTTAGTAATATTTATTCGATAGTATCACAGGCCCAAATTAGAGGAACTTACTCCAGAATCCAATAGTATCTGAACATGTTTTAAAAGAAAATTTGTGTCATTTTTTGCCTTTATTATTATATAATGACATCAAGAAAAACGATTTTCAAAGTTACCTATGATGTCACTTAATACAGGGGAAATGAGGAAATATAAGGGACATTCAACATTTAAAGCTCGGCATTCAGTTCTGTCGTACATGAAGATCCGTGGTTTGAATCCTGGATTGGGACCCATTGTTGATTGGGACACCATGAAGATAAATGAAGGGCATGTTTGTCTTGTTTTCAGTCCCTCAGAGGGATTATGGACAAACAGTTCTCTGATTGGCTGCACAAGTGTCACGAGACCCATGACAAACAGATCTGCTTCAGAGACTACGTGGGTAACATCACGAGGGAAGATCTACCCAAGACAAAACAAGGACCCTGGGCTGTGTTCAAGACTGTGGCATGGGATGGGAAGGTGTATACCACAGGGCAACAGGTATGATGTCACAAATGATATTGTGATGTAGAGAACAATATGAATGGACAAAATGGAAAACTATCCATCTTTTGGACAGATGGATAATTATTTGTGTCTATATAACTGAGATGAGAAGAAAAAAAGGAGCATAGCCATACTAATTTAATTCCTTTCTCAAACGAGAAGGAGTGAGATAATAAGTTAAAGAATATAAAGGGTAGGGGAGGCTGAAGGGAATTCACTACAAGAACTTTAGTTAGATAATCAGAGTTTAATTCTTATGATGAAAAAGAGAAGAAAATCAAGAGAAAGAGATATCAGAAATATTCAGTTTACAATGTAAGATGTCACGGGGAGGAAAATTAGTTCACGAGTAACATAAGCTATTCATTCATTTAATTTTGTACATCTTAGGCTGAATCAAACATGTGGTAATTTATATTGACCACGCATGTATATAATCGGTAATACATACCTATAATATTCATAACAAAGTAATAATGTGCCACAAGACAATACCTTAACCGATATATTTTTACCTTATTCTTTGTTAGGTGCGGACTTTGCGGACAAGTCCAATTCTTTATGGTTCAGTAGAACGGTTCTTGTTGTTTGGAAACCATGAGAATGAGATCCAGAATGGAACCCTGTTTGCGACGGGAGGAGAGTTCGAACTTACGCAGGTATGACAAACTCAGTGACACCATTCATATCATATTTCTCTGTATTTATCGTGCCATAACTAATGTAACAAGATAATTGATCTACTAAAGATTGACATCGTAATACGGGGGAAAGGATCAAATTTACAAATCAAAATAAATTGGTTGGATTTTGCGGTAGCAATAATAATGCACTCAACTGTGTTCTGATGGTGGTTGTAAGACAAGAAAATATTTTGAGAGTATTGAAAATGTGCTAACACACAAACATGATCATGTATTTTATGTTTGGTATTTTTATATATATATTTAAAATAGCAATTTTGTCATAAATGTTTGTTGTTATCTGCCACAAGGTTTTCGGCCGTGATGATTATTATCTGTGTTAAGCCATTATGTATGGAAATTATTTCTTTAACTATTTGTATATAGCATATGGATATACTCTATATGATGGATTTTGTTTTGAAAATAAAGAACCCTGTGGAAGGGGGAAGAAATAGATTGGCACCTGTGCTGTAGGAATGGTCGGTACGAAATGATTTAATTTTCTATAGACCTCAACTTGACTCATCTGAAGCTTAGTATTTGGTTGGTCAATTTACGATTATTCGTAGTCAGTCGTTAGATAACCAAGACCTCAATATCTGTGAGATGCATTTAAGCAGCACTACCCTTATGGAACAATCAAAATGTTGCCACACTATGTTCACATAGTAATCTATGTGTAAACTGTGTGGACATTATGTGTTCACATTGTTGTCACAGTGTGGCGTTTCAGTCCATGTGGTTTACCACATAATATCCACATAAACTGACATACTTGACACAGAGTACCGCATATTACCACAGTGGTACATGTATTGAACTATGTGTTAACTCTGTGGTCACAGTATTGTCAGTGTGAGGTTCAGATCATGTGGTTTACCACAAATCCGTACATACTTAACACAGAGTGACATACATGTACCACAGTGTGGTATTTACTGAACTATGTGTAAACTGTATGTTCACAGTATTGTCACAGTATGTGGTCTAAATCATGTGGTTTACCACATAGTTCACATAGTCGTACATATTTAACACAGAGTGATATGTACCACAGTGTGGTATGTACTGAACTATGTGTAAACTCTGTGTTCACAGTATTGTCACAGTGTGGTGTTCAAATCATGTGTTTTACCACATAGTCGTACATATTCAATACAGAGTGACACATATTTACCACAGTGTGGTATGTACTGAACTATGTGTAAACTCTGTGATCACAGTATTTTCACAGTGTGGGTTTCAAATCATGTGGTTTACCACATAGTCGTACATATTTAACACAGAGTGACACATATTTACCACAGTGTCGTATGTACTGAACTATGTGTAAACTCTGTGATCACAGTATAGTCACAGTGTTGGTTTCAAATCATGTGGTTTACCACATAGTCGTACATATTTAACACAGAGTGACACATATTTACCACAGTGTCGTATGTACTGAACTATGTGTAAACTCTGTGATCACAGTATAGTCACAGTGTTGGTTTCAAATCATGTGGTTTACCACATAGTCGTACATATTTAACACAGATTGACCCATATTTACCACAGTGTGTGGTTTGATTTCCCACATTATCTGTCATATTTCACACACAATGACACATATTTTCAACAGTGTGGTATGTATTTAACTACGTGCAAACTCTGCTATCACATGTGGTTTTCCACATAGTCGTACATATTTAACATATGAATTACTATGTGTTAATTTGCATAATGAATATGGGGTGCGTGTAGATCTATGTTTTTATACAATTTATCTGAATTTAAAGCATATTTCTTAATTACTGATGATTTAGTTATATGCAATTCATTTCAAAAGTATTACAAGATATAAATTGCCAATTATAAGAACATTTTACTACTTTGTATAAATTACATTTAATTAAACATGAATTAGGGAAATATTAACTATGAACTAAAATATATTCAATAAAATACAAGTATATGGAAAGTTGTGGGACACTTAAACATTCCTTCTTATTACCAATGCCTTTCCATTGGAAATTGTAGATGAACCAGTGATGCTGTTTTATTTGTTGCCACTTGCAAAATTAATTAGTACAATTGCTACTTATAGCGTAAGGTACTAATTCATTTTATCATCTGGTGTTGATGCCGCAGTTTACCAAACTATGTGTTGCGTACTACAGTGTGGTAACGCTGTGGTATACTATGTGGTAGATACCACATCGTGGGCCACATGTGATTTTGGGACATGTGGTTACGCTGTGGTGTACTATGTGGTTGATACCACACTGTGGGCCACATGTGATTTTGGGACATGTAAAGCTGTGGTGTACTATGTGGTTGATACCCCAGTGTGGGCCACATGTGATTTTGGGACATGTAAAGCTGTGGTGTACTATGTGGTTGATACCACAGTGTGGGCCACATGTGATTTTGGGACATGTTGTAACGCTGTGGTGTACTATGTGGTTTGTACCACAGTGTGGGCCACGTGTGATTTTGGGACATGTGGGACATGTGGTAACGCTGAGGTGCACTATGTGGTTGATACGTGGTAACGATGTGGTATCAAATGCACCACATAGTACACCACAGCGTTACCACATGTCCCAAAATCACATGTGGCACACACTGTGGTAACACACTGTGTTTGACTATATGGTACACAGTGTGCTTCACTATGTGGTAACACTGTGATTGTTCCATAAGGGTATAAATGTGCATAATGATTAAAATCTGCCCTAACGGGTTACTTCTGTAAATGGCCCTACTGAGTACATTAGCATTACATGTCAGGTCAGCAAACCATGACTAACTACCCAAAACCATTGGCAAAGTTGGACTACTGTTTTTTATGTCCTGCATTCATCTATTCAGATCCAAATGTAAAACAGTGCCAAAACCATCAGAAACATTTTTGCCCATATTTTTAGAAAGCATTCAAATCTAAAGCTGGTACTATTCCGCTGGTTGATGGAAAGTCAAACGACAACCTCTCAGTTTTGTATAAATCACTATAAATATGTAACAAAAAGTCGGAAAATGATGAAGAGAAATCAATATCATATAGAAAAGTTTTGTATTTTCTTTTAGTAACAGTACAACGGTGATTTATACAGAGAGAGAAGAAAGACATAGTAGTTGTTGTTTGGCAATCCATAATCGGCGAACAAACTCTTTTAAAGCACTTAACAATTTTTTAAAACCTGTCATTACCAATCATGTCTTGACTAATATGTCTTGACTAATACGTGATGATACAAATTTTGCCTGGAAACCACCCACTAATACTCAATGATATATTTGGTAAACTATCATATCTATCCGGCCTGGATAGATGTCGCGTAGTCCCATTTACGTCTTTCTGTGTTCAGTGCTTGTTACTTTACCAAGACTGGGCCAAATTTGTTATCATTTTGATTATTCCAGAACCTTGCAGTACAGACCAATACTTATATGCTAGATGATCAACCTTTTCTGATCGATTCCACAACGTTTCTTTCACAATGGAATCGCATGACCATAACTAGTCTATACCTTTAAGTTAAGACGGCTTGCTTTTGATATTATGGACCTTTGTTTCTTTTAACTTATTTACATCTTTCCTCTGTTCTTCTACTTGATAGGAGCCTAGATTGTACAACGAGACGAAGATCCACCCTCTCAGGAAGCTGGACAGGTCAGCTGAGGAGGGACAGATACAAAAAGCCATCGATGATGAAGAAGAAAAGTAAGTACTGATGGGATGCAGACAATTCAGGTTTCATGCATTTCAATGCATTCTCTATGTTTCCTCAGCTATATTGGAGATGAAATATTTCTCCCCTCTTAAAGCCTCTCTGCACTAGTTTGGCCAGGAGGAATTAGACCACCCTGCAACACACTGGCAGGTTTTTATCTCATCAAATCAGCTCTCAATGAACATGAGAAAAGGGGGATTATGGGGACCAACAGGTACCGCTTAGGCATTGTGCTATATAGAGGCCGCAAGTAAATATAAGTAGCGCAGTCCCGCTTTAATTCTTTGATTTTACCTCGTAGTCGGGTCAAAGTACGGGAAAATACCCCAACCCCCCTAAAATGCAACAAGAGGGCTTTCAACGGATTGCGTTAGTGTTTTACATCAGAAACAACATCAGAAACAGATAAATATGCCTTGAACGTATATAGCAGACGGCAATCGGCGGATCAGACGGCACTTGATAGTGATTTGTATGTGAGATTGCTTTGCTAAATATAAAATACAAGAACCTTTTCCATATCTTTAAACTATAAACGAATATCTGATAATTATACAGTTATTAAAATAAACTTACCAAACTACATAATACAATAAAATACTTAAAGTAGGGGAGTTTGAGGTGGTGCACAATTGCACCCCTCTGTAAATAATCGAATAGTCCATGGTGTGTCATGAATATTCATGTTTTTGCTTACCTCGGCAAAATGTTTGCCTATACTAAATGGAAAAATTACGGTGGGGGGTTGGCTGAAGTGGAAATAATGAACCAAGCAGAACTGATCTATGATAATTCATGCTTGTTATCTTTCATGTGCTTGACCTATAATCTTACAATCGCGTGGCAATTTGCGTCCAAATGCAATGGCGAGCTTGCGACCTATTTTGATCAAATTACGGTGGGTGAACTTTCAAAAGTCAATGGGACATGATGGTTCCATTGAAAGAGCTAGTGTCAACGTACGTCTGGGTGGATGTGCTTTTCGTTTAAACAATAAAAGAAGAATTTTTAACGATTTTTTGGGGGTAAAAGTCCATATGCTAACACACGGTTAGGCTGCTGGACTCTGACGATAGGGGGGCGTTGTCAAACGAAACTAAACGGAGCTATATGAGCCTACTATATGTAAACCCGATTTCATTTTGTTTCAGCAAGATTGTTTATTGCACTTCAAAGCAGCAATAAAGTAAAGAAGGTAACAATAAATTATTGCATTATATAGACATAAAGGTAAAAAATTATGATAATGTACTTTAAGTGAGTCTGTAAAAGGAATTGAATAAAAAATGTTTCTGTGTACCTTCTCCTTACCAGACTTCCAGGGAAACTTGTCATCTCATGGCCTGATTCGCCTGAATCAAACGAGGTTCATGAAGGAGAGAAACGACCAGCTGGGAAACGAATAGGTCAGTGCATAATATCATGGCCGCATTGCCGGAGACTGCCAAGAATTGCAAAATGGATTTGGTGCAAATTCACTAGATGGTGGACAAATATATATTGATAATAATATTCCATTCTTGTGTAGTGCTCACTTGCTCTTTTTTTAAAGATGTTGCATGTGAAGTTATATAATATAGGAAATACCTGAATTTCTAAAGAATTTAAATTTAATACAGGATACAAAGATTTAGGGACAAAAAAAAAGTTTTTCGTAATTGTCTTTGAAATGTGCTTTTAGAATTAGTGCATGTTTTAGGAAATGACCTTGAAATCATTGAATCAACGCATGTTTCGATGGGATGTTTACAAAACCATACCTAGTTACAAAAACGAGGTTAACAAGAGGCTAAACAAAAATTTCAGCCATGATTTTAACAGTCATTGGTCATGCAGTTTGGAGATAGTTTGGCAGTGTGCCTAGGATATTAGACTTCTGGAAACCGGCCCCTGGTTCGTTTGTACCTTTCATACTATATTGCCAATTTTGTTTATTGTGTGTACAGGTACAATCAAAGCTGACATCCGCAACAAGAAAGGTCAATCCATGTCAAGACTTCCTGGGGCTCAGCATCACTCTAATAAACTCATGGTGGAGATGAAGATAATTTGGCATTGTGAGTAGATGCAATCAGAAACGCAAACCACATCCAATAAATTATCTTAATCTATATGATTGCATTAGTTTATACATAAGGTTACAAATGCCTTTGATAATAAAGAAACAATGATTGGCCTGTTTCAATATCCTAGTAAGGCTTTAGATTCGCTTGATCACACAATTTTTAAACAAATGAATGTTATGGTTATAGAAGAATTACATTGGAATAGTTTAAAAAATGTTTAAAGGTAATACAAAGTTTTGGGAAATTTTGAAAATTGGGTGGATAGTGATTCTTACAATTTTGATATATTTGGATGCCCCTGTGATGTGTTATAAGAACTAGAAAATTTAGGGCCTAAAACACTTCTGCTTTCGATAAAAATTGAATATAAACATTGACCGGTGCTCTAGGTAAATTTTGATAAATTTCAAATAGAGCCTACGTCCGTACAATGGTAGCTGCGACCATGAAAATCTCAGAATATGTAGTTGTGATATATAATTTCCAAACGGGAATATCTAATTGGTCAATTTCAGTCAAGAAACATTGTTTTATAGCTTAATTCATATCTTGACCTTGAGAGGGAGCTATACAACATAAAGAGTTGTAGGAATATTGTAGGATCGCATATGCTTCCAATATTTTCATTTGATCCAAATTCATGACCCCTTACCACAACTTTGTATTACCTTTAAGTAATCGAGAACAATATGTACTAGAAAAATGTGAATCACAAACAATGGAAGATGTGGAGTGCCCCAAGGCTCAATTCTAGGACCATTAATATATCTTTTACATGTGAATGATATTTGGAATGTTTCAAAAGTGCTAGAACTGATATTATTTGCAGATGACACTTGTGTGTCTATGTCTCATCAAGATATCGTATTCCTTCAAAATATGTTTAATGCAGAATTCGATAAACTGGTTGATTGGTTATATAAAATCAAACTTGTATCCAATATTTAAAAAAACAAATCATGATGATTACCAACAAAAACACATCGCTGTTATTCAAATACTTTTTTATGTTCAGGGTTCTTTTTATTAAACAAGTCACACATTTAACATTTTTAGGAGTCACAATTGATAATGATTAAATTGGAAGGAACACACCGGTGTCATCTGAACATGTTGGTGTATTTTATATAACACATTAATATTGCCCCACTTAAAGTATTGGATACTCGTATGGACATGTTCTAGTATGCAAAGTACAAATATGCTTCTTATGCTACAGAAGAAAATTATAAGAATTAAATCACAAAGCCAATGCCTTGCCCATACTAAACTTCCTTTTTACAACCTTAACATTTTAAGAGTATACAATATTTTTGTTTATCTATGTGCAGAATTTATGTATTTATGCTTTTAAAAACTTTTACCTAGTACGAATACGAATATTCATGGCCACCAAACCAGGTATTCAAATAATTTTCATTTCTCAGGGGTAAGGACACTTGTTTCCCAAAATACGATTCTTTCCAGGGGTCCCAAACTTTGGAATGATATACCAATAGAAATTAGACTGAGCCCATCACTGAATAGCTTTTAAAGAAGATTTAAATTGTATTTAAAACAACAATACTCACTAGTGCAATAACCTATAACTTTAATTTTCATCAGACAGATCAAAAAGTGTGCGTTTGTGTGTATGCCAAAGAGCGCATGTGTGGAAGTTAGTTGTTCCCTTTTTCCTCTTTCTATTGAAGAACAATATATTGAAATAATGTATATAGTTTTTTTGATACAATCAATGTTTACAGTCTTTGACATAAAGCCCGAAATTCCTGTCTTGTCTCCAAATATTTTCATTAATGTACATTTTTTAATTTTTTAATTTTTTTATTGTTCCTTCCGCCTATATTATTCGCATGTTATATAGTGATATTATTTCTTAAAAGTTGTATATGTTTGCTTACATTATTGTAGATTTATATAATGAGAGTATTGAATCATAGTTATGAGGCTACCCTAGGTAAACAAGACATATTATTATTATTTGATTTAAGTTAATTTGATTTGATTTATTTTTTTCTTTTTCATCATACATTTTCATGAACATAATATGGCTTGATACAATATTTAAAGGGTACATCATTTTATATAGATAATATACGAAATTGAACAAATATGTTTAATGCATAATCATCCATTAGACGCAGGAGGGCTACAAAATAAGCAAAGTAGCTTGACGTGCCCGCAGCCCTCAACTTAGATACAACAAGAATTATAATTATGGTTTTATCGATGATCTGAAAGTGATCAGTAAGGTTTAGATAATCAGCCCCCAGCCCTCAACTTGGATACAACAATAACTATTATTATGGTTTTATTGATGATCTGAAAGTGATCAGTAAGGTTTTGACAATCAATTTTGAGTGACAATGCATTACACATTATGGTAGACTAGTTCCTCAAATAATAAAAACCGAAAAATTAAAGTTTACTCTGAAAAGTAATTTTTTTATATTGTTGTTTCCATCCTTGCAGCCAATGACGGTGACAAGGAGATAGTAACCTTCGTGAGTCAACATTCCAAGTCATGGGCATTCTGGTTCAAACCAATGGGTAAGACAATCACATAGATACATACCTGCAGAGGAACAGTGATTTGTTGTAGAAGACGAACATAATTCTCGCCCTCCAATGAGAGGACTGAGTAAAAAGTCCAAGCTATACAGGGCTATATAATACAATTTGTTATACCTTAGTTCCACCACCTAACCGACTCCACACCGACCCAAAACTGACCGATTCTTGGCCATTCAGGGTGACATAATTTTTGTTTGGTCAGCTGTCAGTCTATTTTCGGTCTCGTTGATTCGACTGGGATATTACAAAGAGGGTCTAGGGCCCTGTTTCATAAAACTTATTATATACCTCATTTTAAGATTCTTTACTAATCCTGTCTTCTGATTGGTTGAAAATGCAGTCATGTTCTTAACCATGCCCGCTAATTGAAATTCATAGTCATTTTTCCCGGCTCTACCGGTTTATATCCATTTTTCATAGCACTTTTTCCATGGCTGTGAAACGTGACGTCATTTTGCTGCGATCCCCATTTTGGTTTACGTGTTATAAGTTTCTTTTGTGCGATGACCGATGCGCAATACCGTATCGGTGTTTGAGCGCAATTCGATTTTGGTCGCTGCATTCAGGCGACGAATCCACCAGCGCAGACGACCGATCGCCATTTTGTGTACTAGTACTGTAAATATGTTGCGAATTTGTGAATTAATAAAGTTACTGTTCATGTTCTACTGTTCTACTGGAGCACAGCTTGTTGGTGATATCATCCTGTACAAAAGTTACTGTTCGTGTAAACGTGTTTGGTATTCCCTGTTCTACTGGAGCACAGCTTGTTGGATTTCATACTGTAGACTAGATCTAGGTCTAACAGTTAGATCTACACAAGTTATTGTTGGTGTTAATATTCATGACTTCAAAGAGATGGAAACCTAAATGGGTGAGTCAACATTTTCCTTTTTTTCGGTATATAAAATATATATTGACTGCTTTTAATATTCGAGGCATAGTGGTTTCTATAGGGTCTCGGGAAACTCACAACCTGCTATGACCCCGCGGCGCAAGCGCCTTGGGGTCATAGCAGGTTGTGAGTTGCCCTTGACCCTATAGAAACCACTATGCCTCTCAAAGCAGTCAATATATCCTTATTATCAATATCAAATTACAATGACTGTTTTGAGCTACTGAAATTGCGGCATCTAATGGACTGAAAGTTAATTTGTAAGAGTAGTTTAACATTTGTTACCGATCACAATTATTATGAAACAGGGCCCAGGTTGAAAATGTGAAAAGTCTATTTAATATGCCAACAAGGTTTGGGGGTCTTGATATAAAATTGTGGGGCTCATGTGCATAGCGACCTTACATTACTTGGACTTGCATATAGATACACCTATTTAACTTGAAGCAAATGAGCGACATTTCAAAGAATAAAATGCAACTGTGTTTTTAATTGGTTTAGAAATTGTCAGGAACATTGGCCGTCATACCTTGATCCTGCAGACAATACTCGGGGAGGACGGAGCAACTAACTTGGGAGGACTCGATCTACCGAGTCACAAGATCAAGTTCACAAGTACAGGTAAGTTTGAATGATTTTTTCCTATCATACTTTCATTTCATCTGCTGACTTCCGAAAGGGGTGTTAAGTCACATCAAACTATGGGTAAGTCCAAGCCATTTTGTCACATACATTACCATCCTATGGTGGCCCTGAAGGAACATCGCGAATAGACCAAATCGCGAATTATTCACGACAAAATTGGCGACGAAATTCACGATATCGTCAATTTCGTCGTGAATAATTGGCGATAAAATTCACGACGTAGTCAATATAAGAAATCGCGAATTATTAACGACGAGATTCACGCCTGGCTGGTTTCGTCGCCAAGTAAGTCGTCAATTTTATTTGTCCTTGTTACGCGGCCTGCCTAGTCTAGCGGTAAACAATCCAGCCCCTTGAAGACGATTATGTCGAGACGTTTTTACCATGATTTCTGGGCGCTAGTGTTCTTCCGTATTCATTTTGTTTAGCAGTTTAATATCCATTCTAAATAAGGGAATATTAGCCCTATTGTTTACTAATTTTAATCTTAATCATATGTTGCATTTTCCACCTGAATTTGGATCACATCCGATATCGGAAAGGGCTTCGATGTCGACGTCGTCGCTCAGTACCGTCTTTACGCTATCAGTCCAAAATTATGCAGACAAAAAGCTAAAATCTTCGTTCACACGCAGTGATATAACTTATGGTTAGATCAGAGGACAAGCCAAGATGCGCCCGTTAAAATGATATAGTCCTACTTGTGTAAGTTTGTATTCAATTTCTGTGGCGGGACACAAATTAAACATGCTGAAAACAAGCAAAGGATGACGAGCTGACAATTCCTTCGTATAAACGTGTTGAAATGAAAGCGAGTGACAACTAAACATGTCGTACTGCCAACGTGAAAGAAATTGCTACGGTATCTTTAGAATGAAAAATCCAAAAAAAATACGACTCTATAAACGTCGTTATATGTTTGAGCTTTCAAAAGTAACAGGACAAATTGGTCTCAAAATAAATACCTTTGCAACGATTGAATTTCCTTATAATATGAAAAACAACAATTTCATACCAAAACATCCTCCCCACCCAATGAGGGAATTTTTCCTCATGATATAAATGAAGAAAGAGAATCTTACATCCAATAAAATGCAAAGCTAAATCTGCTATTAAGTTTACAATGTTTCAAACATAAAGTTCTTGTGTATCCTAATCTTCGTAACCCTCTGCGGGATATATAACAGCAATCTTCGTGATCGGGCGACGGTACTCAGATATCATAGTCTTTACTTTCACGTTCCGTACTTTACCGTCATCACCCGGAAACACCTCGATTATGCAAGCGATTGTCCACTTACTACGTACAGAGTTTGCGTCTGCGAACATAACGATATCAGCAACCCGAAGTAATCGCATGAAGTGAGGTGGAACGGCGGTGTGTTCGGGGCTAACCTCTCCTTCGGCAGCTCTGCCATCTCTTGAGTCTCCGTCTTGTGCAGAAACGCTCTGCACCTCGTACATCTGTACTTAACCGTCTTGACAAGTTTGTGACCCTGAAGAATTCAGTACTTCAGCCTCCATGGTTGCAGCTACTCCACTATGACTCGTCTAATGAACATGACGAGTAATCAGCTTGGAAACATGATGTCCATACGGAAGAAGGGCAGGATGCTTCTGCTCGAATAATGTCATCGCTATATTTATCCTGCCTCCTACTCGAATGACTCTATAGTCATCAATGAAGGGACTCAAAGACTTCAGTTCTCCCTTTTTGATTCGTGATTCCATGCCTTTCTGTACGTCTCTGATGATGTACCTTTCTCCCTCCTCTAGTTCTGCGGGAGTCATTCCTTTACTGGTCTCTTTCCCCTGATTTCCCCGTCTAGCCTTGAGTTTCTTCACAAACTTTAACACCAATGTTGCGATTCTGACCAGTTTCCTACAGCTGGAGGACCTCTCATAATCGATTAGGTCACAACTTAAACCCAGAGCTAGAACCGTCTTCTCATAACGCCTCTCCTTCTCAACGTCAGGTAGATTCGTAAGAACCTTCACTTCCTCAGGCCAATCAGATCTTGACTGTTGTAGGAAGTCTGAACTGTGTTGTCATGACCCCTTCAGTTCACTTGCCTTCCGTCCTCTTGACAACACATCTGCTATGTTGTCTACTCCTGAGATATGTCGCCATTTGCTGGGGTCTGTGTTGCTCTGGATTTCTCCTACCCTAGTAGCAATGAACGTCTTGAAGTTCCTAGCCTTAGACATTAACCATGAGAGGGCTATCATACTGTCCTTAAAGAAGATGGCATCATCTATCTCCATCGTCAGCTTCTCTATTATCGTCTTGCACAGTCGGCTGACAAGAACTGCGGCCTGAAGTTCAAGGCGGGGAACCGTCAGTGGCTTGAGTGGTGCTACTCGTGATTTCGCTGCCACAAATCTTGTCTTGTAATCTCCATCCTTCGTCTCCCACCTCAAGTATGCACATGCTCCGAAGGCGTGCATTGATGCATCGCTGAAGATACAGAGTAGCGGCTTCCCAACTACATCCTTCGGAGTCAGACATCTCTCAAACGTTACTTCCTTGAGCTCTTGAAAGAATCTCTTCCACTCTATCTGGCATTCCTTTGGAAGAACTGCATCCCAGTTATAGCCAGCTTCCCACATTTTCTGTATTCCTATCTTTGCTCGGATGACAAACGGTGCTGTGTAGCCAATAGGATCAAAGATTCGAGAAACCTGGCCTATAGGATGATTCTCTTGGGTTAATAGCTCCTTATCCAAGAACTTCTCAACTCTCACCCTATAAGAGAACTCATCCCTTTTTCTGTCCCAGAAGACTCCTAGCACCTTTTCCTCTGCTAGACTCTCCATCAGAGTTTTCTCCATTTCATCTCCTCCTGCGCCCTTTAGCTGTGTGCTTGAAGTCCAGCCTTTCACCTTAAATCCACCATTAGCAAGAACATTGTCAATGCTCTCAGTTAAGGCTTGAGCTTCCTCTTTCGTATTTGTAGATGTGCAGATATCATCCATGTATGTGTCTCTCTTCAATACATCTGCGGCCTCTGGGGACTGAGCGCGCCCCTCTTCTGCAGTGAGCCTCAATGCTGTCTGCGCCATTGCTGAAGCCGGTTTGTCACCAAAGGCAACAACTTGCATTACATACGTATCAGGCTTTCTATCAACTTGCAAGCCTCTCCACAACAATCTGTGTACGTGTTGATCAGATTCAGGTATCAGCACCCTGTGATACATTTTGGAGATGTCCGCACGGACTGCTATTGGCTTCTCCCGAAATCGTAGAATGACTCCAAACAACTTGTTCAACAGGTCAGGCCCCTTCATCCAGAAATCATTGAGACACTTGCCTTGGTACACTGATGAAGAGTTGAAGACAATTCGTATCGTTGTGCTTTTTTCTCAGGTCTCAATACGGCGTGATGAGGGATGTAATGCACAGGGCCGTTGTACGACTCCATCTCCTCGTCCGTTAACTTCCTAGCAAAATCCATCTGAACCATCTCCTTGATTTGATGGTCATAGGCTTTTGCATGCTCCGCATCCTTCATCAGTCTTTTCTCAGTAGCACAGAGCATTTTCTCCACTAGTACCTTATTGTCTGGAAGTTCTCTATATAGGATCTTTCAACATGGATACGGAACCAGCCACTGCTGTCATTTCTTCTGACAGGCCTCGGTGATTAACTTCTGTTCATCTGTCTCCATAGCTGGACAAGCCACACCCATATACTCTGTTGCCCAGAAATCCTGCAGGTCAATAGGATTTCTAACCACCTGTACATTAAGTACATTTCCACTGCTCTGTCCTGGCTTGCCGCCAAATACCACCCAACCTAGTGGAGTTCGCGCAGCCACTAGGTGTCCTCTTTCTCTTGACTTGACGTCACCAAGATGCAGTCTTGCGTAATCAGCACCGATGAGTAGATCAACTGACCCGTCTGCTCTGTTGAGCTTATCAATATCGAAAATCCTTGCAAGCTCCCGGACTTCAACACTTGTGATGTTATCGTTGATGACATCTAGTCCAATTGCTTTCACATTAACAACTCGATGATTGTCCAAAGACTCTAGTTTCACCCGATACCACTTAGAATTAGTATTCTCTCTATCTCCGCCGACCTTTGTGATCACTATTTGAACCGGATCACCCTCCAAGTTGAGCTTTTCTGCTACTCCCTTTCTCATGAGTGTCACCTGAGAACCAGAGTCCAATAAAAAGTTGCCAATGAGCGCTCCCTTTGGACCACGAACATTGACTGTAAGAATTGGCAGAAGAGTTTCACTCGATCCGGTGCTTGCAACGTCCACAGTAGATTCCTGGATCTTAATGGTTGAATGTAACAAAGGGTGATGAAAGGAAGAACATTGATCACACTTCTTCCTTCTCCGACATGTAGTCATGCGATGTTTCTTGCCAGCCCGTTTCAGACAGCTGAAACAAGCCCTGTTTTCCTTCATCAACTCATACCTCTCCTGCTGGCTCATCTTAACGACCTTCTGACACTTGTCGATCCAGTGATCATTGGATTTGCAGAGCCAACACTTAAAGTCTGGTCTGCGACCATCATTTCCTTTATCCTCCTGTGTCACATGGTGTATGAAGGCACCCTACCTTGATTTACTATCTGACCTTCCTTCTCGAATCGACGCAGTTGCCCTGATACGAGTTTGCAACTCCTGGCTCAACCATTCCATTAAGCACTTCAAAGTTAGCGACTTCTGTTGACGTAACCAGATCTTGCGATCTTCATTCGTAAGCTTTCGCTCTATCAATGACAAAATGTGAGAATTGTTCATGTCCTCCTCCTTGTTGAATTCCTTCAGAGTGTTGTAACTCCTCACTAACCCTGCTAGTTCAATGAACCCTTTATCCTCGCCGTCTTTCAAGTTCTTAAACTTCGTGATGTCGTAGATAACAGCATCTGCGACATTCCTCTGATCACCGTAGATGACATCTAGTTGCTCCCACGCTGCGTTGTAGTATGTTCCTATGCCTTGTAAAAATGGTAACACAGTCCCTCGCCTCGTATCTGGACTTGATAAGATGTTTAAAGTCCGATTTGAAGGTCTGGTACTCTCTGATGTCTCCTGAGAAACGTGGCAATTAACTTTGGCTTCTCTATCTGTACGTGACATGCTGTTGTGTTTCTCACTTCTGACCTTGGGCTTTCAACCTCTCCTGTGCTGTCATCCACGCCAGTACTATTGCCTACATAGTCCACAACCTTCAACTTCATCTGCATGAAGCTATTCATGCAGTCCTCCATCCACGCCTGCTCTGCTTCATACGCGTTGTCATCGAGAACCTCACAATAGGCATCATGCTTTGCCTCCACATTTTCATACAATTTGCGGAATTCGTGATAGCTCTCATTTACCTCCTTGCTGGATCTTTCAGTGTTCAAAAGGGCCTGTAGTTGGTTCATACCCCTTGTGAGCTTCCCTTTTGCCGTTCTCCTCTTAACTTTCCGCTCGCCTGCAGTTTTAGCCATCTTGTCCGTCTGATTCCAATCCCGGAGTAACGTGAGAAATTGAACTATGGTTAAATCAGAGGACAAGCCGAGATGCGCCCGTTAGAATGATATAGTCCTACTAGTGTAAGTTTTTATTCAATTTCTGTGGCGGGACACAAATTAAACATGCTGAAAACAAGCAAAGGATGACGAGCTGACAATTCCTTCGTATAAACGTGTTGAAATGAAAGTGACGACTGAACATGTCGTACTGTCAACGTGAAAGAAATTGCTACGGTATCTTTTAGAATGAAAAATCCAAAGAAAATACGACTCTATAAACGTCGTTATGTTTGAGCTTTCAAAAGTGACAGGAAAAATTGGTCTCAAAATAAATACCTTTGCAACGATTGAATTTCCTTAATAATATGAAAAACAACAATTTCATACCAAAACAACTTATATACCAAATATTATCATTATTGCTAAATATATTACTCATTGCGGATATATTATCGAAAATAATATCGCTAGTGATATTATTTTCGATATTATCATTATTGTTTTGTTTTTGTTGTTGTTGATGATGGTGGTGGTATTCAGGGGCGACGAGCCCGGGGGTCAGTGGGGGAGGGGGGGGGGGGGGGGGTGTCGATAAAAATCCCTAAATTTACAGTCAGGCAAAACATGCTTATTAAGAAGCCTGCCCCCCCCCCCCCCTCCCCGCAAAAGAGAGAGAGAGAGAAAGAAAAGAAGGGAAATGGAAAGAGGAGAGAAAGGGAAAGAAAGAAGAGGAAGAAGAAAAGAAGGAGATCGGGGGGGGGGGGAGATCGGGGGAATGCCGAAAAGCCCTTGCCTCCCCCTGCAAACCTCTCTCTCTCTCTCTCTCTTTGCGGGGGGGGGGGCGGCCTCCCCCGATCTCCTCCTTTTCTTTTTCCTCTTCTTTCTTTCTTTCTTTCCCTTTCTCTCCTCTTTTCATTTCTCTTCTTTTCTTCTCCCTCTCTCTCTCTTTTTGCGGGGGGGGGGGGGGGGGGGGGGGGAGGGGGCAAGGCCCTCTCGCCCCCGATCTCCTTCTTTCCCCCTTTTCTTTCTTCCTCTTTTTTCTTTCCCTTTCTCTCCTCTTTCCATTTCCCTTCTTTTCCTTCTCTTTCTCTCTATCTGTTCTGCTATACAATTACCTTTATTGCGTTACCCTTATCTTGTCAAAGATAAAATACAAATAGAGCATAATAAAAAGTTAAAACCTACCATATTCACAGAAATCATGATAAAAATGTATCTTCATAATCGTCTACAACATATAGCTCCGTTTAGTCTCATTTGGCAACGCCCCCTATCGTCACAGTCAGCAGCCTAACATGTTAGCCTGTGGACTTTTACCCCCAAAATCGTTAAAAATTCATTTTTTGTTTAAACGAAAAGTACATCCACCTCGACGTATGTTGACACTAGCTCTTTCATTGGAACCCTCATGTCCCGCTGACTTTTGAAAGTTCACCCACCGTAATTTGTGTAAAATAGGTCGCAAGCTCGCCATTGCATATATAACGCATGTGTAACAAGTTGAACTTAGGACGCATTTTACCACGCGATTGTAAGATTATAGGTCAAGCACACGAAGGATAAGAAGCATGAATTATCAGAGATCAGTTCTGCTTGGTTCATTATGTCCACTTCGGCCAACCCCCACCGTCATTTTTCCATTTAGTATGGGCAAACATTTTGCCGAGGTAAGCAAAAGCATGAATATTAATGACACACCATGGACTATTCGATTATTAACAGAGGGGTGCAATTGTGCACCACATTAAACTCCCCTACTTTCAGTCAAGTATTTCATTGTATTATGTAGTTTGGTAGGTTTATTATACTTACTGTTTAATCATCAGATATCAATGATAGTTTAACGATATGGAAAAGGTTCTTGTATTTTATATTTAGCTAAGCAATCTCACTACCAAGTGTCGTCTAATCCGCCGATTGCCGTCTGCTATATACGTCCAGCGAGCGAAAATGAGACAACCGGAGCAATATGGGGACTGGATTGCTTACCGCTAGACTAGGCAGGCTGCGTAAGCAAGGAAAAATAAAATTGACGACGCAATTGGCGACGAAACCAGCCAGGCGTGAATCTCGTCGTGAATTTTATCGCCAATTATTCACGACGAAATTGACGATATCGTGAATTTCGTCGTGAATAATTCCCGATTTGGTCTATTCGCGATGTCCCTTCAGGGCCACCGTACCATCCACATCTAAGATTGCAGTATCTGATGTCTGTATCAAGCTGATAACCCTACGAGAGCTTGAATCAGACAACACATCAAATGAAATGCTAAATTTTGTGTCACTTATTGTTCACAATTCCATGATATATTTCATTAATACTTGGCTAAATTTTAGGGCATACCTTTTGCAGACTTAATTTTACACCCTTCTAGCCTTCAGTAGATGATTTATTCTTAGATCAAGCTGTGAAACACCCTTGATTCTTGGAAATGCTATCTATTCTTCATGAAACTGAAGATGTTGTAAAAAATAGAAGATGCTTCATTTTAGTTCAGTGATATTCAAATCTTCAAATGTCATTTTTTTTCTGTAGAAAATGTTGGAAATGCATCCAAAGTGACAGAGGATGGAGACAAAGACAAGTTAATACTAGACTTTAATTCGTCACTTTGACGAATTAGGTGATACGTATGCTCATGTGTAACATAATGAAGAACGCATTTTCACGATTTCGTCTTTCGTTTACTACTCCCATTATGGTCTATCCATGAGTCAAGTTTCAACTGTAGGGCAGAGGGAGACAGACCAAGAGAATAAGAGGGAGGCAAGGCAAGAGAGAGAGAGAGAGAGAGAGGGAGAGGGTGAAAGAGAAGAGAGATAGATAGATGCGAAGACAGACCAAAAAAGGAGAGGGGCAGAACATGAGAGGAGAAGGAAAACAGAGCAAGAGAGAGGAGAGAGATAGAGAGATGCAATTGAGAACAATGCCTTCCAGATTACCATGATTAAAATTGGTATAGCGCCCCCTTAATGTATTCGATTGAGAATTGTTATATATGATAATTAACATGTCACCTATGATTGAATGTTTGACTATGATAACGTCATGATAATGTTAGATAGTCTACATAAATCTTGTGGAAACTTGTCTCAGTTACAACATACTCAAAAATCAACAAAATCCAAGCAGAAATATCGGCGATATTGCTCAAAACACAGGAATGTAGAATCCAGATTTGAGAAAAAGTCATCTCCCATAGGGATTAAACGCAAAAAGTAATGGATTAAGTGAAAATAGGGTAATAATAAAGTAAATAGGGTTGTTTATTACATTATTTGCGATTCTACGTGTTTTAATAATCAAAGGAGATGGTACAGTGAAAGGTCAAAAATAAAAAATAAGTGAAGACAAATATTGTTGGAGACACCCGGACTCGAACCATGGATCTCGAGGATGGAAGTCAAGTGCGTTACCGATATACCGAAACATTTCCCATAGAGATTACACGTAAATGGGAAATGGAATTCTCAAATCCTACTTGCAAGTGAAATATGAGCATAAACCCGGCATCTGATCGAAAAATAAAAGGCACATGTGTGATAGCTTATTATCTCAGCTACAACATATTCGAAGCTCAGCGAAAACTAAGATAAAACAACGGAGATTTTGCTCGCGAAAGACAGGAGTGTAGAATCCAGTTTTGAGAAAAGGTCATGTCCCATAGAGAATACACGCAAAATATGAAAAATTGACATGCCTCCTTTAATCGCAAAAATACGCCATGATGCCTTTGTCAAATTGAAAAATTGTGGACACTATATTTGTAGAAAATTGTCTCAGCTAGAACATTTCAAAATTTGAAAGAAAAACAATCAATATTTACAGAGATACAATCAATTTTCCAAAAATATGCTGACGTCATAATATGCAAATTGAAATTTTGAGATCGGAGGCCATTATGATGACATAATGAGTTAATTGAGAGTCAAATGAGACATGAAATCATATTTCCATTTCATAATCTATCCACATGAGAAAAAATATTGGGATTTGTTATATATTCTGAAGAGTTACAATGAATTTTGTATAGGCATATTTTTGCCCATGTATTGTGGATAAAGATAACGCAGATCCGCGCGTGCTGTCAACTTTGACGGACGCTCATTGCGTTATTAAAAGGTGAACAAGTTATCAAAATGCTTTGAAAAATGTGCCAAATACGATGACAGAGAAAATTCGCCGAAAATATGTTGCAAAATGCTAGTACGCGCAAAAAACGCGCGCGCATGCGCGTGTGCATGA
Source organism: Strongylocentrotus droebachiensis (assembly GCA_035222895.1). Classification (NCBI taxonomy): domain Eukaryota; kingdom Metazoa; phylum Echinodermata; class Echinoidea; order Camarodonta; family Strongylocentrotidae; genus Strongylocentrotus; species Strongylocentrotus droebachiensis. The sequence goes on along the minus strand of JAVYIG010000534.1, from coordinate 43,628 downwards.
TTTTTTTTTCAAATGCTCCATATGGCCTGAAACGTATGCAAACAAAATTTGGGACGATTTGGAGCATTTTAAATTTTTGCGCGCGCATAAACGCGCGGACGAACGCGCACGCGTGAATTTGCGCACGTTTATTGACCTGAAATTGACCGGACGGAAATTGATCTTAATCATGATAAATATGAATAAAACATTTCTTTACGTTATGGAGATATGATCATAAGTTGATTTTCACAAAATGGCGCCTGGATGACGTCACGATAATTTTGAGTCTTTGAAAAGTCACGCAGTTCTAAGTTAGACTAACATCTATCATCATTGAAAGATTCATGACAATGGCTTTATTCAGTCTTGAGATATCCTGCGAACAAATTCGAGGAAGAATAATAAATAAAAAACTAGACTTTAATTCGTCACTTTGACGAATTAGGTGATACGTGCTATTTTGTTATCATGAAAGTGTGCCGATGATGATCTCATGGTAATGATCATAAATACGATAAAGACCATGATTAAGAGTGGTATAGCGCCCCCTTCAGGTATTCGATAGAGATTTGTAGAATCAGGATTTCAGAAAAAGTACCCTAACACGCAAACTAAGAAAATTCTGACATGTCGCCTTTAATTGAATTTTTTTACTATGATGATGTCATCAAAATGATAAATGATGTACGTTATTCTTGTAGATAATTTTCTTAGCTACACCGTATCAACATTTGGGAGGACATAGAGCACAAATAAGTTAGATAGTGCTCAAAGATCAATGTCATGTAGATTCATGATGTGAACGAAATTTACCTTACATAGGCATAACACGCAAATTGAGAAAATTCTGACATGTGGCCTTTAATTGAATTTTGTACTATAATGACATCAGTAAAATAAAAAGCAGTGTAGATTTATCTTGTAGGCAATTGCCTAAGCTACAACATACCGAAATTTGGAAGAAAATCAGTCAATATTATGAGAAATACACTAAATTGTCCATAAATATAATGACGTCATAATATGCAATTTTGTATTTTGACTTCCAAGGCCATTATGATGACGTCAAGATGCATTTAATGGTCAAATGAGATATGAAATCATATCTCCGACTCTTACTCTATCTAAATATGAAAACAACTTGGCAGTCCTTATTCATCCCAATGGACTATTTATAGGCATGTTTTTGCCCATATATGCTATGTATTGCAAAAATCGCGCGTACGGACGGTTATCTTGAACGGACGCTCATTCCGTTATTAATAGTGATAAAGAGATGAACATGGTATCAAATTGTTCGGAAAAATATGAGGAATATTCTGTCAAAAGTTTTTGCGGAGGAATTATTTTTCGTTCGGCCGTGACGAACAAAAACGTCCAAAAATGCGTGTTTTGCGCGATTTTTTATGAAATGCTTATAATGGCCTAAAACGTGTGCAAAAAAAATTTAAGACGATTTTGAGGAATTTTAAATTTTACGCGCGCGTTAACGCGCGCACCTACGCGTACGCGCATTTTTGCGCGCATTTATTGATCTGAAATTGACCCGACAAATATTGACCTTGATCATGACAAATATGAATGAGAAATGGCTTTCTGTTATGAAGATATGATCATAAGTTGATTTTCACAAAATGGCGTCTGGATGACGTCACGATGACTTTGAGTCTTTGAAAAGTCACGCAGTTCTAAGTTAGACTAAGATCTATCATCATTGAAAGATTCATAACAATGGCTTCATTCAGTCTTGAGATATCTTGCGAACAAATTCGTGTAAGAATAATAAGAAAAATAAATAATAAAGAAAAATCTTGACGAAATCAAAAGGTGATACGTATATTTCATACGTATCACCTAAAAATAAAAAAAATCTTGACGAAATCAATAGGTGATACGTAGACTTCGTTACGTATCACCTAATTACAGAGCAAAAACTACAAGACCAGCATTGCACATGATTTTGTCCCCCTTTGTTGTGGTTGTTTGGGGGGGGGGGGAATTGTCATTAAATATCTGGTAAATTGCTCTCCTTTGATATAACAAATCCTGATGGTAATCATTTTCTGAATGAAATTAGGTTTGGTACACAAAGTAAATCCAAAATTATACCATATAGGCATCAAGTATTTATTTAGATTAATATCAATGCTTGTCGGTTGTGCCTTATTTTATAGCGGGCCCACCAAGCAAATTTATCTTTGACATCATGGATCCTTCGTTCAGGGTAGACGTCCCATTCAACATACCTCTTCAGCTACAAGACGAGTTTAATAATCCCACCAAGCCAACGCCTAACCTCAAACCAGTACTCGAAGCAAGGTATACCGATCAAATTTTAGATAGATTTCTTCCTCAGTAATTAGGCTTTAGTATTGTAGTTATTCAATCTAATTATCTATCCACCAAGCCACCAACCAACCTCAAACCAATCCACAAAGCAATGTAAACTGATTACGTTTGTTTCCCAAGAATTTAAAAATCTGAGTTTTCATAATGCAATCAAATACACTGTCAGATTCTCAAACAAAGTTCTATACATGCATGATGCACTAGGGGAATTGCCATTTATTATTTAACTCTAGTACTTAAAAATCAACAGTTCATAATATAGAGAAACAAGATTAAGAAAACGGTGGAATGTAGAATAAAGTGGAAATTGGTAAGATAATAAGGGAATGAAAAGAAGGAAAGGCAGCAGGAAAAATAATGAAAGATCGAGCAATGAAATTCTAATAGAGACAGTACTAGATGTAGTAAACAAACAAGGAAGAAATGGAGGACGGTTAAGAAAAATAAGAAGACCTTTTTGTAAAATATCTAAAAGGAAGGATAACATCGTTTTATGAATGGTCATGGTTAGCAGATAAAGAAGAAACAAGGATGGAAGCTAAACGATTTATCTTTTTTCTGTAGTGGCCTTGATGTGAGCTATAAGAAGGTGAAAATCAAGGGCACCTCTCTTATAGTGAAAGGAGTGAAGGCATCCGGGGACGTTGGATCGGCTCAAGGAAAGAACTTCAACATGACCGTGACGATACCTGGACTGGAGATCCCCACTCAACAACTAAAGATCAGAATCTTGCCTGGTAAGCAAGGGCAGGTCTCATGTTCAGGTGTGAACTTGTTCGCAGAAAAAGTTTAGCTGGTATACGATAGGCTGCTGGTGGTGTTTGATTCGGTGAAGATGCAGTTGGAATGATGACGATGATGATAATGATTTTGGTCATGAGTAAATGAAATAATAATACAAACAATAGTCACGTTTATATAGCGCTTAATACTAGGTTTCCAAGAGCTTTATATTGTAATTACTTTTACCCCGTTTATTGGATTCACTTGCTAATCTGCACATGACAGCGCACATGTTCTGCTCCATGGAGAGTATTTATCAATGCTCTCAGCCCTCTGAGTTAGCTTGGATAAAGCCAGGATTAAAATAGTACTTTAGAGGTGACTTGAGTATGATGTATGCACTTTATTAAGCTAGAGCTCTCTTATCTTTGGGCTGTGTGTTGTTGTTGATGATGATGTTGGAGTGGTTGCTGCTGTTGTTGCTGCTGTTCTTGTCAATGTAATCATTATTATTAATGACATTTTAGAGCAAAAATTCTTCTTTTTTCTGCAGGTGAGCCACACAAGATCATTGTGCCAACGTTTGAAGAAACTGATGACCTCTGCATAGAGAATCGCAAAGAGTTTCCTATATCTGTTGAGATCAGAGACAGAGCAGGGAACTTCTCAGTGCACCCAAAACTTGTAGTCCAGTGCAAGGTATTGGAAATTATTTACTTCCAAGTTCTACTTGGAAGGACTTTGACATGGGAAATGTCTTAATCAGTACATGTTTTTATGTGCCGGGAATTTTAGGGAATAGGTCATAATATATATGTAAGTTAGTAACGTTAATTTGGGCTTGTGTTTGAAGAAAAAAAGGGTGATTGTTCCATTCATATCCCTTCACATACACGGATTTTTCTTACGAGTCCTTACGGATCGCAAAAATTAGAGCATACAGGGCAATTGCAAAACTTGTACAAACCCCCCAGATAGCAAAGTATCTGGGGCCCATATGGGAATCATGTGGGCCTACTGGGGCCCATATGTACCATGTAAAACCCATATGTGGCCCATATGGTTTGTCCCACCTAGAACCCAGATAATAAAAACCATATGGGCCCCATGTGGTATCTATATGGGCGATGTGGTCTTATTTGAGGGTCGACTGAGCCCAGATAGAAACATATAAAACCCATATGGGGCCCATATGGGTTTTCCCACCTAGAACCCACATAATAAAACCATATGGGCCCCATGTGGTATCTATATGGGCGATGTGGTCTTATTTGAGGGTCGACTGAGCCCAGATAGAAACATATAAAACCCATATGGGGCCCATATGGGTTTTCCCACCTAGAACCCACATAATAAAACCATATGGGCCCCATGTGGTATCTATATGGGCGAAGTGGCATAATTATGGATCGACTGAGCCCAGATAGAAACATATAAAACCCATATGGGGCCCATATGGGTTTTCCCACCTAGAACCCAGATAATAAAACCATATGGGCCCCATGTGGTATCTATATGGGCGAAGTGGCATAATTATGGATCGACTGAGCCCAGATAGAAACATATAAAACCCATATGGGGCCCATATGGGTTTTCCCACCTAGAACCCACATAATAAAACCATATGGGCCCCATGTGGTATCTATATGGGCGAAGTGGCATAATTATGGATCGACTGAGCCCAGATAGAAACATATAAAACCCATATGGGGCCCAGATGGGCCTTCCCACCCAGAACCCACGCATATGGGCCCCATGTCGGCCCCATGTGGGTTTTTGGTGGTGAAAATCGCACGTCGAGCATTGGCTGGGCCCAGCTAAAAACCAGGTGTATACCAGATGGGCCTTCCCACCCAGAACCCACAACTACCGACACATATGGGCCCCATATGGGCCCCATGTGGGTTTTTGGTGGTAAAAATCGCACGTCGAACATTGTCTTCACCCAGCTGAAAACCAGATGTATACCAGATGGGCCTTCCCACAAAGAACCCACAGGTATACGGATCCCACGTGGCCCATATAAAAACCAGATGTATACCAGATGGGCCTTCCCATCCAGAACCCACAAGTACCAACACATATGGGGCCCATGTGGGCCCCATGTGGGTTTTTTGGTGGTGAAAGTTGCACATCGAGCATCGGCCGGGCCCAGCTAAAAACCAGATGTATACCAGATGGGCCTTCCCACCCAAAACCCACAAACAACCCCCTAATTTGCATAATGAATATGGGGTGCGTGTACATCTATGTTTATTTACAATTTATCTGAATTTACAGGATATTTCCTAATTACTGATGATTTAGTTATATGCAATTCATTTCGAAAATACTACAAAATGTAAATTGCTAATTATTAGGACATTTCACTACTTTGTATAAATTACATTTAATTAAACATGAATTAAGAAAAACACTAACTGTGAACTAAAACAGATTCAATAAAATACAAGTATATGGAAATGTCTCATTTCAACAAATTAACCAAGTCTTCTTAATACCAATGCCTTTACATTGGAAATTTTAGACGAAGTGTTGTTGCCATTGGCAAAATTAATTAGTACAAGTGTTATATAATGTACTAATTATATCTGCTAATTGGGGCTTTCAACTGTTTGAAAGTTGTGCCAAATGGTACGACTGGTCCAGTTAAACCCAACTGGTAACCCTGGAAATTAAAATGGGATAAATGAATTCAACTGGGTAAAAATAGAACCCATTTAAACAATATGAAGCCCATTTAGAACTACATTGGCCCATATGGGACCATATCAAACCCACTTGGCCCATATGGATCCCATATAAAAACCCGCTTATAGCCCAAATGGGCCCCATATGGTTTACATGGGTACGATGTGGGCCTGCCCATATTTACCCCACGCGAAACCCTGGCCCATATGGGCCCCAGACGGGGTGTACGGTGCAAAAAACACATGGGTCCCAGAATGGCCAAGTGGGGCCATACATAGCCCACATGGGCAACCCATATGGGGCCCATATGGGAGCAATGTGGGCCTGCCCATATTCAACCCACACTAAACCCACTTGGCCCAAATGGGCCCCACATAGGGTGTACATATGGGTCCCAGATTGGCCAAGTGGGGCCCATATGGGCCCATACATAGCCCAAATGGGCCACATATGGTTTACATGGGTACGATGTGTAACCCTGTGTGACCCTGGCCCATATGGGCCCCAGACGGGGTGTACGGTGCAAAAAACACAAGGGGCCCAGATGGGCCTATATGGGCCCATACATAGCCCACATGGGCAACCCATATGGGGCCCACATTTTAGCCCAGATAAGCCCACAAGTAACCCATATGGGCCCCATATATAATCCTACGTCCAACCCTCTGTCTGTTATTTCATTAGTTTCATGATGTGGCTGGGTTGCCTTCATACAGAGCAGACTGCAGTAACTCAGGAACGGCTACTCTTACCGGTAAACCTATCTTCATCAAGAATATCTCGAAGAAATCTCAGAAGATCACTGCCAGAATTGAACTACCGGTAAGATGGAAATCCGGAACCGATTCTTTGAATGCAACACCTTTCCTTTAAATGATTTCAACCTTATTATTCTCCAATGCATTACAGTTTGGTCAAGTATTTCCTGTCCGTGGTATGGAAACGTTGCTTCTAACATGTGTTATAAGATTGTGATAATTACAAAGATCGTAATGGATAAAAATGAATTGATTGATCAAGGAGCAAGTTATATTTTTAAGGAGTTTCAGTAGAAAAATAACTTAACATCACATTAGAAGGACTACGTGTAGGTCTTTTAGAATGTTTGTTCGTTGAAGAGTATTGTACACCTATATTTGGTTAGAATCTTGGTTATCCTGCTCTGTTCTCTAAGCCTGTGTACCTCCTATTAATGCATATTAAAATATCCATGTACAAAGTTTGTGCTTATTCTAAACAAGAAACCAAACTGTACTACTGTAGTCAATTTCAATATCTGAAACATTTACAATGCACATTTCAACATTAAGTCAGAAACTCTTGCGAAATCTTTTTGTGCAAATTGTTAATAAGAAACAACAACAGCAAACGGTATTTTTATTAATTTATTTTGTGGCATGAACCTATTGCGAATCTGGACCAATCCCAATCTCTGACAAAATTTCTTGACACGTGAAAATAGTCACCTCTGATTTGATCTTCCCTTAGCACATCAAAGGAGTCAGCTCTGTAGAGAAAGTCATCACTGTCAAGCCCAGTACCAGAGCCTGTAAGATCAAGGTATTCTTCTGCCAACACCAGTACCTTGATGACCCAAAGAAAAAACCTGTCGAGGTGAAACCCAAAGGAGATATTGAGTGGACGGCCGGAGAGGATACATCACACATCAGTGAGTAGAGAACAGTAATATATTTCAAGGGATAGATTCTATTATCAATTAGAAACGCTGTTAAATCGAGTAATTAAAAAAATAAGGTATGTTCACAATAAACATGATTTTATGTGTTTAAAAAAGGGGAATGGGAAAAAGAAAGTGTCTATGTGTAACAAACACCCCTTTTGAAGCATACTCACTTATCTGTGTATGAGACTTTCATGAGATTTTTAAAGGTAGCCTAGCACATCTTGTGGATTCAAGACTTTGATTCCTCTCTTACAATCTGTACAACGTATACTTGTTTTATATTTATTATCTCATGATTTGTCTTATGCTTCTTCTTGATATTGAATAGTGTATAATATCTAATTTAATTATTTATATTTATGTACTAAACCTTCAGCTAATATAATAAGAGCCTTCTGCAGAAACCTGATTTCTTTTTGTAATTCACAGGCGTTAGTTGATGGTTTCTTTTCTTTTGTTATTGTATTTACTCTTGTACTTTGTTTTTCATGTATACTTTTTTTTTTATTGATATACTCCTTTATGTTCTTGGAAATGAAATGAAATAGAAAACAGAATAACATGAAACTATACGTTTTATTATGTGTCTATCAGGTATCGCTCTGTTTGATGAGGGTGATAACCACATGAAGATTACCAAGGAGCTGGCAAACAAGTTCAAGTTCAGCTGGTTACCCAGCTTCAACTCCTCCACCCTCATGGAGGGGTACTTGCCCCCTATCAAGGTCCCCAATACGGTGGGATATTCCAAATTCTGTCGGATAAGCTTCACTGATGGATCGGGCCTCGAGTTTTCCTTCAACATCAAGTGAGTATTGAGTAAAACAGATGCACATACTTCAACGACGTGGATATGTATGTGGGCAATCCAAAAACATTCCTGACGCCACTGCTATAACTACCCTGTAAATAACAATTGTGTATCCTAAGTAAATGAGAAGAAAAAAACTAAACTAATAATTCAATTGACAGGTTTAAAAAAAAAAACAGCAACAACAATCTTTCCACAGACAAAGGAGACATGATGAGTCAACGATAGAGCAGTGGTCTTAAAACCAGGAGGTCCAGGGTTCGAAACCGAGTCGATGCTCTAGTGCCCTTTTTATTAAGGAGATAGTCTTGAATGATTACCAACTCCCTCTGAGAGGACGTAAAGTCGTCGGTCCACTGGTTGCTTACCTTCAAGCATGTACTTGCTTTTTAGTAGTCACGTCAAACAAACAAAAACACAAACATGAATGTTATAAATCTTTACAATTGTTATTTTTGCGCTATTACCCTTTGGTAGGGCATTAATCCTCATTACCGAGTCCATTGGAGAGGACTTAAAGGTGTCGGTCCCCTGATTGCTTACTTACAAGCGTGTATATGCTTTCTTAGCAGTCAGGTAAAGCAAACAACATTAATGTTTTAAATCCTTACACTTGTAAACAAATTTCAGGCCAATCCCTGGCGAGGCCACAAAGATCAAGTGTGAAAGCAAAAAAAGTGTAAAGGTGAAGCTTGGAGAGATCTTGGATGGTGATATTGTCGTCCATGTCACTGATGACAATGGGAACACTATACAGGAGGTAAGAGAATAAAGACGTATATTCCCAAGGAAAATGTTCAATTTATAAAGTTTGTACCATAGGCCTACTGCTTTATACATGAGCTGTATAGCCACTTGAAACATAGATGCTATGCCCTGCTTAAAGTCAAAGGTACCTATGTTCAAAGAAATTCTGTAGCATCATCACTATTCACAACAAATTATGTGTCCCATAATTTATTTTGACTGCTTTTTTAATTTCAAAAAAGATTTTCAAAGTTGAGGTAATGCCCCTTCGATCGCAATCAACCGTTCTAAATCGACATGCAGCAATATCATATCACTAAGAGTCTCTTGTTCCGTCTACAGCTCCCTCATGATTCCCTAAGCAACCTCAGTGTGAAGGCAGAGGATCTAGACACCAAAGTCCTGCAGAAAGCCCTCCTACCTAACGTGGGCTTTTGCCTTCAGAACATCAAATTTGACGGTTCAACGGTAGGGGTCCGGGAGGTCGTGGTGACGTACAATGACTTCTGGGATCACATCAGATTAGAGGTGCTTCCTGGCCGACCTGCGAAGCTGCTTGCGATGGGCTGGATGGCAAAGGAGGTATGGTTGTATGCTAGGGGGGGGGGGGGGGTGGGTGGTGAATAACACATGCTCCGATGGGTTGTACGACACTTGCACCAGCCACGCTTTGTCAATTTTGTTTACTGACCAAATTCAAAATGTCAACCCTGGACCGAATACCTAGTAAACCTAACCCTACTCCTCGCCCTAAACCCAACCTAAAATTCAATTAAAACCTAAACCCCATTAACAACCTAAAACCTAACCCTATATCTTTGATGGAATAAAGCCTGTAGCAATTGTCACTGCAGCGTATATCAGGGCATGCTCCGGTGTAGTCCGGCAGCCAAATCCAGATTATTGGCCTAACCTTGTTTTAGGGTCTATAGTTTTTTTTTCAATGGATTATGATTGCCTAAACCTTCTATTTGAAGAATCCGATTGCTGACACTCTGTCAGCCTTGAGCAATTTAAGATATGTGACGTCATACAAAATGGCCGCCAAAGTACATGATTTTTCTCTAAAAATATATAATAAATATATAATAGGGACTTTTCTACAATTTTGGGCAGCCAAATGTCTGTATCTCTCTAGGACCATCACTAAAAATTGTTTCGTGATGTTGCACGGCCATAGATGACAAGCTAATTTGCATATTTTGAAATAGCGCCCTCTATAAATATATTAATTTAGCATAAAAATAGATGTGCCAGCCAAATGCCAATTTCTTATTTCCCAATGGATTATGATTGCCTAAACCTTCTATTTGAAGAATCCGATTGCTGACACTCTGTCAGCCTTGAGCAATTTAAGATATGTGACGTCATACAAAATGGCCGCCAAAGTACATGATTTTTTCTCTAAAAATGTATAATAAATATATAACAAGGATTTTTCTACAATTTTGGGCAGCCAAATGTCTGTATCTCTCTAGGACCATCACTAAAAATTGTTTCGTGATGTTGCACGGCCATAGATGACAAGCTAATTTGCATATTTTGAAATAGCGCCCTCTATAAATATATTAATTTTGCATAAAAATAGGTGTGTGCCAGCCAAATGCCAATTTCTTAGATCTACGTCACGCTAAACACATATTATATGCTTCGTATGCATGAAACAATTACGATTGTTCTGCATTTATCTTACATATTTTTTGGTCTAAATTAAGATACATGTAAAGAAACAAAAAAGATCTACAAGAGAATCAGTGAGAAGTGATTTTACGGTACATTATTGTTCCATTCATAGGCTTTATTTAGACCAGCATTGATCCAGCGTCAGTGAATGGTGATAGAGCATTTGGCATCGGTACCAGACAGATGCATGAGTTTTAACAGAAGTTACCTAGTGGATTCTATGACACAATTTCCAAGAAAGTCAGTCTACAACGGGTACCTGACAGACATTGTCAGCCAAGACACCAACTGTAAACGAAAGTGTTTCTGGAGTTTCATAAACGGCAAGCGATGCGATGCTTCAGGGTTGGCTCCATTGAAATAATCTAATGGAATGACTTACTCAGATAGCCTCTCAAAGGCGAACATTCTAAGTAATCAGTTTTCATCCATCTTCAACTGCAATGAAGAAATGATTAGTCTGAGAGACAAAGGACGAAGCCACTACCCAACCATGGATCACATTACTATCTCGCCACCAGGGGTTCTGAAGATCCTGTCTGAGCTTGATGTTCATAAAGCCACTGGTCCTGACCAAATCCCAGCCAGACTTCTGACCACCAAACTGACACCTGTGTTCACTCTATTCTTCCAAGCCTCCCTTAACCAGAGCGTGCATACCTGATAAATGGAAGATGGCTATATATATTGATCCCATCTTCAAGAATGGTGACCGTAGCCAGCCAGAGAACTACAGAGCTGTCTCTCGGACGTCAGTAACCTGTGAAGTACTGGAGCACATCGTTCTTAGCAGCAACATGAACCATCTTGAAAGCCACAACATCCTGTCTGATGCACAACATGGCTTTCAAAAGAAGCGATCCTGCGTCTCACAGCTTGTCCTTGTTGTACTGTCCTGGATCTTGCCAAAGGCATCAATGCCAGAGACTAATTGGACATGACACTGCTTGGTTTCTCCAAAGCATTTGACAAGGTTCCCCATGGAAGGCTAGCTGTTACACAAGCTCCAATTCTGTGGAATCTGGGAACCCACACATGCTTGGTTTTCTGGCTTCCTGAGTAACAGGACCCAAAAGGTTGTACTGGAAGGATCCATCTCCAACACCAGCCAAGTAACATCTGGCATCCCGCAAGGCAGCGTTATCGGCCAGATGCTGTTTCACCTCTTCATCAATGATCTGCCACCGTACCTCTCCCCAAACCCAACAGTCAGGCTCTTTGCTGATGATGGCATGCTATACAGCAACATCAAGACGATGCCTAACGTTTCCAAGAGGATCTTGACTCACTGCAACGCTGGGAGCGTGATTGGCTGATGGAGTTCATCCCACATAAATGCCAGGTTCTATATGTCACCAATAAACGCAAATCCATCATCAAATCCACAGACAGACCCTAGATGACAAAAATATAGCAAAGTATCGAGGTGTTGAGTCGCAGAAAAACCTCAGCTGGAACCCACATATCAACATTATCAGCAAATACTCCAACTCTACCCGTGCCTTTCTTCAAAGAAATATCCAACCATGTCCTAGAAAATTTAGATAATTGTGCTACGATACTCGCCTTCAACCAATCATGGAGTATGCCATCATCATAATTATATGGGACCCTAACACTCAAACAATTAGCAATCATCAAGAAGCTTGAAATGGGTCAACCGCGCTATGTCCGCTCTTTCTGCAATGAACACCGCAGGACAAGCAAAGCAGAAGCCATCCTGAACCAGCTCAAGTGGCCAACATTACAAGAACGCAGGGTACAGGCTCAGGTGGTGATGATCTTTCGCATCAACAACCCGCTGAAAGACTTTCCACATACTTTCCTCACTCCATCAACATCCCTGCACAGAGGGCATTCCAAGAAGATAATTGTTCATTTTGCCTGAATGCTTGTCTAAAAGATGAGCTTCTTCCCGGATACAATAAGACTCTGGAACTCCCTCCCTTTGAACACCGTCATTTGTACCTCTGTTTAACAGCTTCAAGCAAGAGTTTTTTGCTGTGCAGCTCCTGCTATGACTAAACAGTCAAATCCTAGAGAGGCAGGTCCTGTTGCAGTTGCTGCAGACAAATTTCATGTTTGGCTGTGCTGTTGAAGCCGTGGCTAGCTGCTGTCTTCGTTGTCTTTTCTCCTCCCACTGTTCTACTCTCCTTTAATCACTCCTCTGTATACATGTCTTCACAGCGCATCTCCATTTGGGGGGCAGTCTGAAGCATAGGCTTCCCATTTTGTAGGGTTGATTTCACTGGCCTCCATATCCCTCTTGCACACATCCATGAAGTGAAGGCCAGGTCTTCTAACAGTCCTGGTTCTGGTCGCTAACTTTCCGTACAAGATGTCTTTTGAAATGCGGCCGTCTTCCATTCGACTGACATGACCAAGCCATCTCAGCCGTCGTTGTGATAGAAGAGCGTAGATGGTCATCATCCCTCCTTTTTGAGGACATCCTTGTTTGGAAAGTGGTCCTGCCATTTGATGCCTAGGATTCGCCTCAAGTAGCGAAAATGGAAAACATTCAAACGGCGCTCCTGACGTGCATACAGGGTTCACGACTCACTACCATACAGGAGAGTGCTGAGCACATAGACCTGGTAGATCTTCATTTTCGTGTTGGTGGTGTATAGTAAAGTGTTCTTCAAGCCCCGCTTTGAGAGTCTAGCCATCTTGGTTGCTGCCTTGCCAATGTGAACGTTGAGCTCGAGATCAAGGGAGAGGTTGCTTAATACATGGAGCCGAGGTAGGTGAAGTTTTCAACCACTTGGAGGGTGTAGTTTATTTAACATTGGAGGATTCGAAAGTCTATGACACCAAGTTGATCTACTCTAGAGTAATATGACTGCAGGCAAGTTGAAGATATGTCAATATCAAGAATATTTTGTCATGGAAGCTTTCACCAGGTCAAAGGCGAACTTAAAGAATTTGACAAAGGTTGACGTGTCACTTGAACAACCTTCTACAGCCCGTTTGATGGTTGTCCTCTACTCTGGATTAAAATCTGATGATCTTTGGTTGGTGTGCCACCAGGGTTTCTAGAAGTCATGACGAATCGAGAGTCATCCAAATGAGTCTTCCCACCTCACTGCTGCCCTCCCAGAAACTACTGACAACAAACTACAGTTGATCGACATCATATGCCGGTATGCGTGATTCTGCAGAATGATGAGGTGTTCAGAAATAGGCAAAAGCACAAGCTGGTCATTACCGGTGAAGATGAGGTATCTGTTGAAGTGATACCAGGCAGCGATGTCATGCCAAGGGAAGATCTTTCCATAACACATGAAGAAGCAGACAACATCATGGTACAGCAAGCGATTCAAATTGCTGCTAATGAGAAAAGGTATGTTAGGGTCCTGGCTGTTAGGGTTAGGGTCCATCATTATCTACATGAATAACTTAGAATGTCAATGATCATGGAGTCATCAAAGAGCGAACTGTTATTGACATTCCTGCCACTGTACACAAGTTAGGAGATATCATTCCATCGATGTTGGCAGGACATGCGTTGAGGGGATGCGACACTATTGGGGCATACTTTGGGATTGAAAAGGGTACATGCATTGCTGAAAGTGATGAAGCAGAAGATTTGACTCCCTTTGGACTCAGTTGGCAAGAGAACTCATCTGCAAACATGTGTGTGGAAGCACGCCTTGCAGTCACGACCCACATCATTGGATCCTACAAAGTATGGCTATGCTAAAGAAGAGGAAACCAAATCCCTGATCCCTGTCACAGTACTTACAAATGTACAACTCGCACCGGACAACATATTAAGGTTAATACGGTGCACTTGTGCGAGTGGAAGCTTATGTAAATCATCACGGTGCCAATTATGCAACAAAGCAAAACTAGCATGCACAATTTTCTGTGGTTTTCGCGCCTCTGTCGAGTGTTATAACGATCAAACTAAAGCAGCAAATGATAGCTATTGGAAGGTAACCATGTTTGGTCATTTTGGGTGGATATTTCGCTTTATTAAACTCATAAATTCCCTTGTAAGAGAGGAACCTTTTCATGATAGGTTCATATAAAAGGATGTATTACCTCAAAATACAAATCAAATTTCGTAATGCTGTCACTGAAAACGGGCATTTATAACCATATGGCACCTCATATCTATGGGACAGAGAGCATGAAATTCTAGCTTGTTTTCTTCAAGTATTAAAGATAAAGACCAGTTATGGTCATGCGATTGCATTGTGAAAGAAACGTTGTGGAATCGATCAGAAAAGGTTGATCATCTAGCATATAAGTATTGGTGTCTACTGCAAGGTCCTGGAATCACCAAAATGATTAGAAATTTGGCCCAGTCTTGGTAAAGTTACAAGCACTGTACACAGAAGGATGTATATGGGACTACACGACACGCGCGCGATATCTATCAGGTCTAAATAGATATAATAATTTACCAAATATATCATTTAGGAGGCGGTTTCTCGGCAAAATTTGTATCATCACGTATTAGTCAAAACATATTCTTTCACATGATTGGTGATAAGAGCTTCCATTTCATTTTTTGAGAGGGGAGCGTTTCCAAAACTGATCTTTACCTTTAAAGTACAAAATAACAAAAAAATCACACGAAAATGTGGTGCACAATTTTTACTTATTGTATTCAGTGCGTCTGACTTATAAAAAATGTTAATTTCATGTTAGAAATTGGCATTTGGCCATCATTTAAAATTTGCAAGTTTACGTGTCTATAGAGGGCGCCAATCTGAATTATGCAAATTTACATGCCATTTTTGATCATACAACATCGTCAATTTTTATTTAGTGATGATCCTAGAAAAAAAATCAAGATATTTGACTGACATTTAATGTAGAAAAATACTGTAAACAATTTTGTTTTCATTAATTTTGGTAAAAAAGGGTATTTTGGCGGCCATTTTGTGTGACGTCACATATCTCAAATTGCTCAAGGCTGACAGAGTGTCAGCAGTCGGATTCTTCAAATTGATGGTCTAAGGAACTATAATCCAAAAAAAAAAAAACTATAGACCCTAAAACAAGGTATATCGAGATGGCTGCCGGACTAGTGGGTTGTACGACACTTGCTCCAGCCACGCTTTGTCAATTTTGTTTACTGACCAAATTCAAAATGTCAACCCTGGACCGAATACCTAGTAAACCTAACCCTACTCCTTGCCCTAAACCCAACCTCAAATTAAATTACAACCTAAACCCCATTAACAACCTAAAACCTAACCCTATATATTTGATGGAATAAAGCCTGGAGCAATTGTCACTGCAGCGTATATCAAAAAACTGCTCAGGAGGCCATATCCTACACTTACTTGAATGTCTAACTTCACCCCTGGACTAAACACTATACCTAACCCTACCTCTATCTACAGTCCTAGCCCTTACACGTACCCTAAACCTGACCTGAAATGTAAAGACCAGTTTTGGAAAGGCCCCCCTCTCAAAAACTAACATAGAAGCTCTTATTACCAATCATGTGCAAGGATATGTTTTAAATAATACGTGACGATACAAATTTTACTGGGAAACCGCCTACTAATTGATTTATTTGGTAAATTATTATATCTATCTGGACTGGATAGAAATAGGGTAGTCCCATATACATCTTTCTGTGAAATGTGCTTGTAATTTTACCAAGACGGGGCCAAATTTCTTATCATTTTGATTATTCCAGAGAACCTTGCAGTACACACCAATACTTATATGCTAGATGATCAACCTTTTCTTATCGATTCCACAACGTTTCTTTCACAATGCAACCAAAACTGGTCTTTACCTCTATACCTCTAAACTCAAGTACAACCCTTACCATATATCTTTGATAAATATAGCCTGGATCAATTTGTGTGGGAGCATTTATCAGAGCAACAGGTAAGGGAAAAGTTTAGTTGGTGGTAAGGAAATTGGGATGCTAGGTAGGAAACATTGGTTTGTATGGGGAGTTGAAGGTGCTAAGAAATATGTTTTGAACTGTGAAAGGATGGAGATATGTGTGCTTGGTGCTTTTAGTGGTTCACAGAGTTGAATGATTGAAGAATTATGTTGGTGGAGTAGATGATGTTTATGTAGTTAATGTTAATGTTTGGTTCGTCATGGTGATCTTGTAGTACATTGACAATGCTGAGAATGATAATAATGGTGACAATCATGCTTCTCTTCTCTTTAGACACTGATAGCATATGACGGCGTCCAGATCAGCAATCCATTGCATTTTCAAGTTCGTGATGAATCTGGCAATCTAATCTCCGATGGAAGCAACACTGTCTCACTACAATATGACAAGACATTGAAGGCGAGTGTTTTATTTCACCATTTTTTAACATCTTCTCAATTTTCTTAGACGTGAAATATACAATGAATGAGTGGTTCCCTAATCTCTTTGGCCGTAGGATCTACGTCAGACATTGTAGATCACCCTTGTGATTGAGGCTTCTTATATAGCTCACAGGTCCGCCGTGATGCTTCTGGCGTTTTCATACATCAGTCATATCTGAGCGGCTAATTATGGAGCGATCTAGCATACCAGGTAACAAATTACACCTGGATAGAGAGTGACGAATAGTGATTAATGCCTGCCACATGATGTTAGCTAGTGCCGGGCAGGGAACCCTTGGATTGAGCGTCAAGGGAATGAGCCACTATACCACAACATTTACATACGACTCGGAAAATACAAAAGTTGAAGGGCGCTGGGCTGCTTTTCATTTATGAAACATTCTTTTCAGTTCTTGATCATTATGATGGATGAGAACATTTGATTCAACTGCCTAACTTTAGTTATATTAAATATATAGATTTCTGTTGTTGTTTTTTTCTTTTCATGAGTGTATCAAGTCACGTCACTATGCTCCATTTTGTCTGCATGCAGGTATCGTCAACTGTACCTCTAACAGCAAGGTCAATTAGTGATGGTAAAGTTACCTTTGGGAAGCTTACCTTATCCGGGCCCTGGTGAGTAGATTCATGTTATCTGTCAAGTAGAGTGGTGGATTTCAAACTTCAATTTGACGATTACCTTTGATTAAAATTATGCTAAAAAGGCAATTATACACAATGTTTGCAGACCACTCATTAAAAAAAAAAAAACTTTAACTAAAGCCTAGATCTACTGATCTACTAATGATCATCTGCAACTTACACTACGGCACAAACAATTTTGAAGAAGTGATCAATATGTGCGCATATCAAACACATAGTGATGACATCATCGCAGGCAGGTGCCTTAAACAGTGGATAAATGCAGATTTGTGATATCATATGCCATGTACAGTATTTATGAATAGTACATTTAATACTAATCATGGCTCGTGACAACTGCTGTTAGCTTATGGTAACTTGCTCATGTGCATGAAGCCCGTGTGAATTGTATTTCATTACATGATGCACAATGGACCGATTAGGCAGATTCTTTGTATGGCGGATATAAGATGAATTTAGAAACAAACATGTCAGCTGTCTCCGCTGTATTGTTACCTAACAGTGGGAAGTACAAGCTACATGCGAAAATGTCCATGGAGTGGTCATCCCTTTTGAGTTCTGATCTTGCTGTTGAACTCAAGCCAGATCCCAAGAAGGCACAAAAACTTCAGGTGGACTACAGAGAGGGGTGTGTCTACATTGCTGGGGATCTTTTTCCAGGTTAGTGTAGGGGCGAAGCACGATGGCAACGCTGATGATGATGATGATGGTTATGATGATGTTGATGATGATTGCGATGATGAAGACGATGATGAAGACGATGGTGATGATGATTGTGACGTTCATGGTGACGATGATGGTGACGATGACGATGTTGATGATGATGATGATGATGATGGTGATTATACTTATGAAAAGGATTAAAAGAAAAGTGGGAACAGCGAGATGGTAGGGATAGCAATCATAATAATGATGATGAAACTATGTTAGACCCCGTTCTTACTCACTTTGAAAGTGGTCTTAGTTAGACCGCTCCAGAGGAACGGGTCTTGAGGAACGGTTTGCGAGCGTTCACACTCCGAGCAGTTTTTTATGGCTCAAACCGCTCCACGAGTCAAAGTGGTCTTGTTCCTATGGCAGCTCAGGTCAGCAGGTCAATTTTTTCGCGCGCGGAATACAAACCGTATGTACCGTACTACATGTTTCGCACGGAACGTCACTAGCTCACTTCCGGCCAAAGTACGCTTCCGTTCACATTGCACGTTAGAGCGGTCCAAACCGCTCTTAATAAGACCCGTTCCTCAAGACCACCTCCCGAGGTGGTCTTCTGGAGCGGTCCAGAAGTCCACTTCCTGGACCACTTTGACCGTTCTCACTGACCTAAGAACTGCTCCTGAGGAACGGGTCTTAGTTAGACCGCTCCAACGAAGTGAATGAGAACGGGGTCATAGTTATCAATTGTGTGTTACTCAATTTGGTTTGCTCAAATATTTTTCCAATATAGCAAATCAAGTGCTCTCTTTCAATCTCCTAGATTTTGACATCTCTGTAATTGCTGCTGATGAGAGCACCATGACCAAAATCCCTCACAAGAAGATCTCCATGAGTTTATGGAAGTCCGCTACCAACGATCAACGCTCTGGTCCGCCACCACCGACCGCACTAATTACAGACATGGACAAGCCCAGTGAGGAGGATAGGGAAGGACATTTCTACTGCAGGTGAGAAACACAAAATGAAAACTCTTAGGATAACTTCTACAAACTCAACTTCTTGCTAACCTAGGGCAGGCATCCACACTTACGTCTTTGTAGATGGTCTGGCTTGAGATTTTAAGGGGCTTTTTTGATGAACTATTTCTTATATTTTCAAATTCGTGGTCTGGACTGACTTTAAATTTTGTATGCCCATGTGTCCAAGCTGCCTGATGGTGTCAATCCGTGCATAGGGGGAATGTAAATGTGTTACCAAGTTTACAAAATAAGACTTAGTTTGTTAAGGAGGCAAAGAACAAATTATTACATTATTGGATATTCGCTTTTAGAATTGACTGAAAGAGACTCTTGCCTCTTGCCCAGTCAGGGATGTCAGAACAGATAATTTTGAATCATACATTAAATTTTGTAGTATGTACCTTTGTATTTATACGTATATTGTTTTGTTATCAATTATTATCTATATATCACTTTACATCAACATATTAACACATTTTGGACCACAATTTGACTGTCTATCTGAGGGAAAGACTTGGATTAAAAGCTGAATTATCCCCTTAAACAAGAATATGTGATACATTATGTGAAGGTAATGAATTAGAGGTGTACACATCTCTTCCCCACCACTAAACAATAACTGAAAATTAAGAATTTCTATAGATAGTGATAAGGTAGTAGCTCCATCTATTGTTTTTACTTTGAAGAAAACGAAAACTACCCGAAGAGGCACGCATGCACTCGATAATCTTTCAAGCTTCCGTGGATCAACAGATGCTCTACTCTGAACCGGTGAGTAAGGGAAAGGATAGGGAGGAAGGGGTGTATTGGAGGGTAACCCCACCAAGATAGGTTACTACGACACATGCACAGGCAACAATTGTTCCACAGAGAATTTCCTACACTTACCAAATTCCTCAGATCTGGTTGTTGTGCGGCAGCCATGGGTTTCGCTTGTACAGAGTATGTCAAATTAGACCCCCCCCCCTCCCTTCGCCCCTCGTTCAAGTTGTTATCAATCCTCAATTCCAGCAAAGTTATGTGTCTTTTGTATAAACCCCTATAATGGGGCTTTCGAGTAAAGTGGCAGCTCGGTCTATAAAGCAATAGACTTGTAGAGATCACACAAGATGTTCCCCATCTTCAATACCTCTGTTCGTATTTGTGACTGTGTTTTTCCGTGTTTTTTCTTGAACCCATTCAGATTGGGTTTGACATCCAGCCTGGTCCACCAGTGAAACTGATCCCAGAGATAACCCCGCCCACTCCCACTGTATGCAATACTCCTCAAGCACATAGCAGGACTCTCAGCGAAGCCCTCAAGCTACATGTTGTGGTAAGTATTTTCTTTCTTCTGACCACGCTGCCCCATATTTGGGGTTACCCATTGAAAATGGGCTGGAGTCTTTTGAAACTGCATGTGTGTTATATCAAAATTAAATCGAATGCGTTAAACAGGGATGTATTTTAAACAAATGATTTTGTCAGATTTCAAGCCCTTGGCCCGTATTCTATTCCATACTCGAGATTGAAATATGAGTATTTTACTTAGTCTTCGGCTTAGATAATATACTTAGCCAATTTTGGTATTCAGTTCAAACTTTTGGCCAAGTATTTTCCCCTAAATTTAAGACAGCTCCCTACCAGACTTAAGCCAATTATGTGAAGGCCTTGATTGCGATGACAGGCATATGGTCTTCTAACGCAATATCATAACAATTATATTAGCGCGCATTATTTTATTGCGACGCATTGATTGCGCATTACTTTTGATTGACCATTTGATGTCGCAATGCTTATCAGAAAGTATTCTACTTAGATGTCGTCTTACGTATGCAAAAGTCTAAAATGTGATTTGAATACGAGATAAGTAAATTTCTTAGCTATTTAATAAAGAAATTTACTTAGTAAATGTCTTACTTATTCTAAATATCGAAGTGAATACTGGCCCAAGTAAGTGTCAGTTTCAGGCTTTATTTTTTTGCTGTTTTTGTTTGTTAGCCTAATTGAGTTTTTTAACACATGAGGAGGTGCAATGGCTCAGTAGTATATATAGCAGTTATCTCACAACCGGGAGGGCCCGGGTTCAAAACTAAGTCAATGTACGTGTGCTTCAGCCCTTTGGTAATACATCCTCACTACCAACTCCCTTGGAGAGGGATCGTTCCCCTGGTTGCAGTAAAACAATCGTTAAACATAGGATAACAAGCTAGTTGAGTGAAACTAATTTATATCATTATAAATATGTCACCTTCACCTTCTTTGATCTCTAGACTGCCTTTGTCAATAAGTTTATTTAAAATTGGTAAGCAAATCATCCAAAGAACGATTGGATGTTAACCATTTTTTTGTAGGATGAATTTGGGAATGTGACCGGCAAAGATTTGACAGATAACATTGAGGTTCAAGTGAAAGGCAACAATGGAGCTGAGCTGCCTAAACTCCAGGGCAATACGAGCATGATGCAGTTCCCGTTGAATCAAGGCATTTGCTTCATACAGGTGAGTCTCGTACAATTCGTTTCTCTCCCCAAATCATCCACCCCTCCCCTTCCCCCACCCTCCCCTCCCCTCTCTGTCTTTCTCTCTCTCCCTTCCCTTCCCCCCTTCTTCTGCTCTCTCTCCCTCTCCCCTTATCTTGCTTCCTCATCCCCTCCCCCTTCCTTCACCTCCCCCTTCCTTCCCCTCCCTGTCCTCCCCCCTTCTAGAAAGTTACCAACCAATGATAATTACAAACAAGTAAACAGTATGTTTGATGAATTAAGTTTTAGAGGTATGTTAAGTTTTAGAGGTTTGGCCATGAAATAGATGAACTTTACTGATAAAATATACTTAAAGGGAAAAAAAATATATTGACTAGAAAAAAAGTTTGTTTCATTTTAGAACATCTCTATTCAAGAGAATTCGCCAGGACATGATGGAAGTGAGTACAATTTACACTTCGCACTGAAGAGCAAGGGACCTGAAGTGAAGCCGTACATTCAGCCATTTCTGTTTTGTAATGGTAAGCACAACACGAATATGACAACACCTGCCTTTGTTGCTTCTTATATAGCGTGTCTCCATTTACCTGACCAAATTGCTTTCAGTGTTATACACTAAGCACTATACTTTAAACAAACAGAACTTTGTTATTCCTAGTTCATCTTTCCTGATTGAGGTGTCATAGAAGAGGGCAGACACTCAACTTTCTGGAAATGTGATTTTCTCTTGGAAATTCAGATACGGTCCGCCAAATGACTTTTTAGTTTCCTCTCTTCACATGAATTTTAATCACTCATGCGTTAAATATACATTTAACGAGTAGTATCAAATGAAAGAGGAGGATCTAAGCTTTACAAATATGTGTCATTTGTCAATTATAATTGTGATTAAGTTATGATAAAACATCGATAATTCTCAGTTTCGTTTTTTCTGGGACGCACTGTATTACCCCGGTCACATTATGGTGCAAATTACAGTGCACAATCTCCAGTCCCTGGGGAGCACTCTAGCTAGTCACCTTCAAATGCTAATCCAACAAAAATGACATTTGCATCCTACCAGGAACCCAATTCACACCTGGGTGGAGAGGAGCAATGTAGATAAAATGCCTTGCTCAAGGACATAGTGCCATGCCAGGGATCGAACCTACGACCTTTGCATTTATCATTCAATTAATATATTCATTATTATATAATACCATTTAATACTACTTCTACTTATATTTTCTAAAGTAGAAATCGTAGTAGTAGTAGTAGTAGTAATAATAATAATAATAATAAAGAGTATTTGTAATGCGCCAACTCCACATGAATAATGTGTTCGAGGCGCATGGAGAAGAAAAACTATAAGTACACAAAAATACACACAGAAATGAACAACAAAAGTAAAGTAAATCTAATTCTACTGGAAAGCCGCTTTGAACAAATGAGTTTTGAGGGCATGTTTAAAGCAATCTACACTTGAAATATAACGATTATGTTGTGGCAATTGATTCCATAGGTGAGGTCCAGCGTGTAGTAATAGTAGCACTTTTTTAGTACAGATGTAGTGAAAACTGAAAAGTTTTCTTTGTGATCGAGTTTTCCACAATTTTTAACTTTTCACACAACATTTGATACTTTTGATAATTTGATAATTTGATCACACACCAGAAAATGGTATTTTTTATTTTTAAATGTTGGCTCCTACAGTGGTAACATGTGTTAACTGTTTATTTTTTATTTTGTCTTCATATTTTTCCCTCCACAGGGATTTTATTGATTTTCATTTGAAACACATACAAAAATATATATTCAAGGTAATTTACATAATAACATCAATAAAATAAAATTGGCTTTTCAAGATACAAGTATTGTTGAGCTGTTGAGTTAACAGAAAACTAACAAATCAATAATTCATTTCTAACACTCATGGAAAGAAAAACGAATACAGAAAAAAATATAATTTTAAGTAAACAAATTCCTGAATTGAAACCATTTTCTTGTTTTTTTAATATTTCTACAATTCGAATTTGCAATATACTTTTCGTTTTTGAAGTAATTTATAATCGAAACTCTAATATTATCAAAGTCGGGCAATTGTTTCTTTATTTTGCAAGTATACACCATCTGTCGCACCACAATCAGTATACAATTCAATGCATAATTATTTGAACCTTTTAAACCAAATAATTTATCTTGTAATGAAAATGTTAATTTATTTCCGGTTCCAGCATTAATCCAGTGTTCTAACCTACCCCAAATATTTTTAACATGCGTACAATTACATAGCATATGTGTAACTGTTTCAACTGTTCATTACAAAAAGTACATTCTTTTCTTGGGACTAAATTCATTTTAAACAGTAGATCGTTCGTATATAATATGCATTGCAAGACTTTAAACTGAAACCATCGTGTTAACTATATGTTTATGTGTTATGATGGTTTATGATTTAGAAATTGTACTTCTCTTGGGATGAAAATGCCACCCCTCCCCCAAAAGTACTGTTTTGATTTTAGGAATGTAAAATATTGTGCTCGTGATACAAAGTAAGGCATTTCTTACTGATTTCCTTCTGATTTGTGATTTAAAAAAAAAAAAAAAAATCTTTGATGTTTAATCCATGAAATTCAATTTCTATCCCTGTACCCAGATCCCGAGAAGCAGCAGGAGATGTCTCAGCTGTTGAAGGAGAGAGACACACTCACTGCTTCTATCAAGGCGTTCAAAGAACTGTTTGAAAAGGAACAACAGCATCTACATATGCTCGAAGGTAAAGGCTCACAGGAGCATGTCTAGGATATTTTCAAGAGATTGGAGGGAGGCGGATCAGATGTGATTCTGTGGAGAGAGGAAACGAAAAGGACAAGGATTAAAGAAAAGCCCAATCCAGACCATTTGCTTACTGCAATATAGCCATTGTCTCTTGGTACAAACATGACAAACACCCCTTCCTCCAGAACTATCACCTCTGAATAACCACCACAGGAAAGAGCTACCCCCCCCAAAAAAAAAACAACAACCCAAAAACAACAGAACAGTACCCCTCTCCCATTGTATTTGTATTCATCCGATATTAACAAGTTAAGAAATGTGTAATTCTGTTATTCTATAATGGGACAATCGTTTGCAAAACCCGAATGAATCTTTCCATTATCAAACAATTTCTTAGTTTTTTATGCGTGCACTGAAAATGGGAGCGAAGTTATTTAGTTTAAATACCTTTCTTACAATAAGAATTAAAGATATTTTAAGAAGTGTTGTGTACCTCATTTGAAATATGTTTTGTTGTTTTTTAAATGTACTCGTAGGGAATTGCGTATTTAGCGTTCCATTCACTTTTGTTTTTGTTTTTGGACAGAATCTGTTGAGGATGCTGCAAAGAATGAGCTCGAGTTACAAAAAGAGTTGAAACTATTTGGAGTCTTGGATGCACAGATAGCAACGGTGAGAACACAAAGTACTTCACAGGCAGGAATTACCATTAAAGAATTCGCAACATTTTCTTCCCACAACTGGTATCATAAGACTGAATTATTGCAGTCCAAGATTCAAGATTCAAATGTTATTGTCCACGTTAAAAAAAAAAGACCTCCACTGGCAAACTATAAAAATAACTAGCATAAGAATACAAGAATATGCACACAACAATAACATCAATTAGATTTACGAACAAATTTTAATACATTACAACAAAGGTATAAAACCAGGCGCTAAAGAAGAGGAGATAGCAGAGTAAGATAGGCCGAAAAGGAATGAAGGAAAAGCAAGAATGAACAAGAATGTAGATGAGGCGAAGAGAGAATAAAAACCGCTTGCATATTATACCTCCAAACATCTGCCTTACTGAAGTAAAAAAAAAAAAAAAAAAAAAAGGGTAAAAAGGTTGCAGCCCTCACTTGCAAAATTTCAGCAAAATCCCAAACCAAAACAGTCAAGAAGCCCGGCAGTGAGAGGCAGACACGTATCTTCTATTCAGATTCAGAGAAAACAAGAGAAAGGATTCACCCGAATCCATTCACATATTTTACTTCACACAAAATTACCATGTAATGTTATTGTTGAACATGTGGATGGAATTCGGAATGAATGACTGTCTATAGCGACACTAAGAAATTTTGTGAACAAACTGACGAATGCCAGAAATATTGGAATTGAAACAGGAGTGAAGGTGGGGTTACGCACAATATTGTTAACTTTTAGAAGAATGCATTTCTCATTTAACGTACTGATTGGGGGGAGGTCTTTTGGGATTACTCGTTGAGAAATTTTCCTTGGTTTTTCTAGCTTTTAGGTGTTTTGCTTTGAGAGAATTCCATACAAACACAGAAAGTTGAATGTAAGAATGCTTTGAATGAGCGACATGTAGAAAAGAACTAGAATGCTGTTATCAACTCTGAACTCCTTTAGTTTCCTCAGAAAGTACAATCTTTGGTTTGCTTTACTAACTATAATCTGTGAGTTTTTTTCCTTCAATTTAGCTTCTTGTCAACAACTGTTCCCAAGTATTTATATTCTAAAACCTGTTCAATACACTGATCATGGATAACCAAAGATTCATGTAATTAGGGTTGGGGTGAACGGCGCGGCGGAAGTAAAAAATAATTTCCTTAGTTTTCTTTACATTCAAGACCGAATGATAAATATCGCACCAGTCAACAAACTGTTTGACTTGCTCAAAATTAACCGAAGCAACATTCAGTAGAGATCCACTTATGACAGTATCATCTGCATATTTGATTAAATACAGTTGGATTGTGAAATTGTACATTCACTTGTGTATATTGAAAACAAAATGGGGGAAATTACACACCCTTGTGGTGTCCCTATACCCAGTGACCTACCACCTGATGTAGTGCAATAGTAGTATTGCACGTTTACCATTGTGGTCTATCTACAAGAAGGTTATGGATAATCATGGCAACTTTGGGTGGAACATTCAAATTCGGAAGTCTATCAATCATTTGATGTGGTACAATTATATTGAAAGCACTTGAAAATTCAATAAACACCGATCTGACATAGGACTTTGGGGTTGGCTAAAGTCTCTTGCTACAGGGATGGCTGTCATTGAAAAAGATAGTGGAAGACCGTGTCGCAGAAGCTGCTGGGGAATGCTTGTAATTAAACCGCATCTTGAGGTCTGGTGATGAAAGAGCATTTCTAGAGTCTTTTGGATCAACAAAATATATACAAACTATTAACAAACATGTGTTGGAAATCAGCTTCCCTGGAGAGCACAACTCATATTTACACTTAGGAGAATGCATGTTCTGCTCATGTCTTATTACTAATAGCTTAATTTCTGTGCGTGCTACTCAGCTTCATTGTATGTATTATACATTGTCTAAAAAATGTCTTTTGCACATTTTGAAATATAGCAAATTTCAAAATGGGCAGGTGGAAGAATTGAAATAAATTGAAGTGGTAATAATTATAATGCAAAGAAAGTTGGAAGGGGATTGAAAGCATAGATATAATGAAGATGGCCACTTGAATAAAGCAAATCTTCTTCATACAACAGAAAACTTCATAAAATGAGTAGTTAATGTCAGATTTAGAGGAATAAGAAACTTATGTCAGTTTGCTTCTGTTTCATGTTGAAGAGAAAAGGAGTGGAAGAATTAATGACATCTACTAAAAAAGAAATTGAAGAGAAACCAAGAAGGAAATGCGGGATGCCGCAATATGAGACACGGGATGGTGAAATACTTGGAAAGGTAAGCAAATTAGCAATTATTACAAATGTCTAGTTTCTGATTTTAGTCTTTTACCTTTTTTCATTTATATTATATACTGGTATTATGAATGTTCAGTAACTGTATAGTAGTGAAATGGAAAAGTGATAACTTGCGTTTTTTGAAGGATGAAATTGCCGATGTCTTGGTAGCAAGAAGAAAGCTTGATCAAAATAAAGTTTGATGGTACATGTATCTAATTATCAGTATATAGTCCCACATGTATTTATCTAACTCCCCCATACTCCACAGGTAGCACACCTAGTTGAGGTAGAAGAAGAGAATGTTGCCTATGTGTTATCATGGCATATGGCCTATGATATGGACTGCGTCCTCACCACCACAGACGCCAAGGCTGAAGAGGTCTTTAAAAACACAAGAGGGCGTCAACAAGTTCTCTCCATAAAGTCAATCTACAACAAGGACCTGATGACTGAGTGGGACAAGTGAGTGTGCAAACCAGCCTTTAATTCTCATCTTAGTTTCTTCAATATTGCAAGAATGACGAAGGGTTAGATTTGTATGTATTTACAAATTATAGTTTATATTTGTGAGAGATAGTCATCTCAATGGTAGATAAACAGGTAAAACATACCCTCATTCCTTATCATCTACGCGATTAGCCTTTTTGTTTTGAAGTTACCTGGTGTAATTATGCATGCTTATTCATATGCTGCTGTGGATATATCCTCCCCGAACTCTGTATGAACTCGTTTGTGATAGGATCTGAATTGTTAAGGCTTGTTCCCAGATATGACGCGGTAGACCACTGCGAAAAGGGATGAAGAGTATGACATTTACATAATTTTGTTTAAAGTCACCGTTAACCGTCTCATATTTGAACGAGGCTTAATAATAGCAATATAATAATATCCCAACTGTAGCAATAAGACATAAATATATGTCTATCACTTTACTGAAGTGTAACAAATAAGTTTCTTAATAGTAAGAAATCCGTTGGAAAGGTTTTCTGTTTAAGGTGCTTTAGGCCACGGCTGTAGATTCAATTTGAACATTCCTTCTGGGGAAAATGTTTATTTTGTTCCCGCGCTGACCTTTATTATGGCTCATTCAGATATGATGCGGCAAAACCTTTGCAGATATATTTATGATTATATCCCGCATACTAAGAATCTTACAATCTGATTGGTCTAAACGAGGTCACATGATAAAATATAGATAAGTAAAGTAAAGTAACTTTTGGCTGCTACCCCACTTGCCCACCCTTGCCTATTGAATACGCATGGCAAAGTAGGTTACGCGAAATGTCAAAGTCAATGTCAATGTCAAATGAGCGCGCATTATTATGTATTACATGTATGCATGTTGCGCTTTGTAAAATCTAGCTTGAAGCTAAACTGTCTGCATAATCAGTTCTTATTGTTATGTAAAATTCACTTCAAATAGACCTTATTGCCGATGTGGGATATAAAACAAATATTAACCTCCTTTACTCGGGCAATCATGGATACAAATTGCGGCTCGGGATAATAGTAGCCCCGAGATCACCTCGGCGATGATAGTATAGTATTAATGACTGCGCCGAGGGCAATAGCCCAATTGTAACCTTCCCGAGAGCGTATAAAAACAACTATTTCTCGAATATTAAAGCAGTCATTAATACTTTTATATGCCGAAAAAAGTCAACTTATGACACCACCTTGGCCTTTTTCTAGTTTATCTGCACGTTTTTTTTTTTATGAGTGTATCTTTGAGAGTATAGACTAGATCTAGATTCTAGTCTAAGCAAGATATTTTTACAATTTTGGGGGTAGGCCGGTCCTGTGGGGAATATGGAGAAAAACCTGCGCTTTCATATGACACCTCACCTATTGAGTATCACCTTCAGGATCACAACAGATAAAGGTTTGAATCTCGAATTGAAAAAAAAACTTTGTTTGCATGGTCGCGCAATGCACGTAGACTGCATAGAGACTGCATTGCGTGCAATCTCTAAGGGAAGAATGTTAACACACAACATCGGGTGCGCGATCAGACACCCTAGACTACTAGATATATTTTCGTCTACGTCTATGCTGGTACTCGTCAAAAGCATTTTCAGCAACTAAACGAACATGTTTATGGATAATGTCACGTACCCTTTTTGTTGTTCTTGCTGTCAGCGAGTCTTGCATTTGATATTAAAGTTGAAATCTTGGGAGAGTTTCTTCACCCATTTTTGTCTTGTTTGGAATTGTCTTGTCTTGTATGAAAATACCGACCAATTCTTCGCACACGTACGGTATCCTCGATAATAATAATAATAATAATGTGACTTATATCGCGCCAAATCCACTCTGTGGAGTGCTCGAACCATTTGTTAACATGTGAACCTATGGGTATTTCACCAAGACTGAACTATTTTCCCAGTAACCATGGTAACTGGGATTTTAGAACTAATTTTTAAAACTATTACATGGGTTTGGAATTTTACCGGGAATTTGAGAGGAAAAGTTAAAGTTTATGAATGCAATTTCGACCAATCAGATGGCTGGATTTCTTAAGTGAGGTATATAATTTGCACCATTACCCTTTGTAGTCGATTAATATTTGTTTGCTATAAAAGGTTTGATAAGCTTCACTTCTATGTATCTTATAACACTTCTAAGTAAATACGCATAGTACCTTTATTGCGCGCAATTACCATTGATATAAACGTTTAAAAATATGCGGCAGATTTTCTTTTAAACGTGGTTCACAACGTCATGTGAACAAGCTTTTACTCCCAAAAGTATTCCTTTTGAACTTTTTTGGTTCGCCTAATTTGTGTGTTTTTCGACAGGCCTCTACCCCACATGGGAGTACCCACCCAGCATCGTCGAACCCCATCAGGAAACCCTGTGTATGCAAGGCACCTTTTAAGGTTCACAGGTCATGAAGCAAATTGCAGGATAGGTGAGACTCAGTAGAGATCACTAGAGATGGGTCTATTTTAGGAAAAGAAATCTCTCTTCAATTTTGTTTTAATGATAGTTTCAATAGCAGGGACATTGCAATAATGTAAGCATTAACTGTGCATACAACAGAGTATAATACTTTGATTAATGCATTTGCCTCCCCCTCCACCAACCCAGTCCTAGAGATAGATAGATGCCGAGTGTATTATTTTTGAACTAGAAGTAGTATTGACAGTTGCAGTGATTATAGTGATATCAGTAGCAGAGCCTATTACATACTACAGGGGTTATGATTACTGAATGACATTTACGTGTACCTCAAATGACTGAGAGGTTTAGTAATTTTTGGTTGAGTTGGGAATTTGACAAATTATGTCAGTAATT
Source organism: Strongylocentrotus droebachiensis (assembly GCA_035222895.1). Taxonomy (NCBI): domain Eukaryota; kingdom Metazoa; phylum Echinodermata; class Echinoidea; order Camarodonta; family Strongylocentrotidae; genus Strongylocentrotus; species Strongylocentrotus droebachiensis. The sequence goes on along the minus strand of JAVYIG010000534.1, from coordinate 12,860 downwards.
GCATGCAGAGTAATTGTCACCCAAGCATGTGTCATAGAAGTCAAATTGTATGGAGCTTTATGGGTCCAAAGTAGCTGGGTCTACAAATACCATGACAATTGTTTAATCATTTTTTTTTACAATACAATTTATATATTTACTATTTTGTTTTTACAGCCTTCAGTCTCTTGCTACAAGATGCCGTACTCTTAGATACACTGACAGACGCAAAAGCATACAGACAGTCAGTAAGTTTTTAGGGATGTTTTACTTTTTATTCTGATATTTTTGATCGTATTTAGGGTGGAATGACTGGTATCTATAGGTGAAGGAATCTCATCACATTGCAAAAATAAAACAGTAAATTCCTGTTATTTCTGAAGATATCACTGTAAAAAAAATTGTCCTACGTTACCTTATTCCAGTGCTGAAAATGATACTGACTTTGCTTTGAAATGCTTAAGAATAATAATTAATTACCATATACACTGTCCGACTTGGTCATAAAGGTGGAATAATTCTTTTTACCCCCAGTTTATGGAATGATTTTGACAATGATTTATTCCTAATAGATCTATAAAATAGTATACATTCTCAGACTTTATTGAATAATATAATTTGTGAGTGTTTGTTTTGCGTGAATGCTAAAGCATGTGTGTGCTACTATGCTAATCAACTAGGGGACCTACGTCCTTAAGTTAAAACTGACAGTAATGAGAATAAATGCCTCACAAAAGGGCACTAAAATAGCACATCGGCACGGTTTTAATCCGGGGCCTCACAGTAACGAGGCCATTGCTTAGCCACTGAATCATGACTGTACGCAGCGGGGGCTAGGGTACGGGGCTGCCCCCACAAATTAAAAAAAAAAATGCAATAAATTATCAATATTATCAAAATTATCAAAAATCCTCCGTATGGCCATGCCTTGAACCATAATGCATGGCCCTACAGAGGATTTTTTCCTGTTGGGGACCGGGGGGGAATGCAATAATTTTTTGATAATTGATTGCATTTTCTTTGTTTTTTGGTATTTGTGGGGGCGGCCCCATACCCTAGCCCCTGTTGTGTACAGTCATGATTCAGTGGCTTAGCAATGGCCTTATTACTGTGAGGCCCCAGGATCAACACCGTGTCGATCAGCTATATTAGTGCCCTTTTGTGAGGCATTAATCCGCATTACTATCAGTTATGACTTATGGACGTACATGTAGGTCCCCTAGTTGTCTAGGGGACCTACATGTACGTCCATAAGTCATCTAGCACTCACGCAAAACAAACACTCGCAACTTATTATTCAATAACATCTGAGAATTGATACTAGTATCTAGATCTATTAGGAATAAATCGTTGTCAAAATCATTCCATAAATTGGAGTAAAAAACAATGATTCCACCTTTTTGACCAATAGTGTACATTTTCTGTAAATCCTAGCTGCATCAAACATGCATGCAATATGTAGCTGAATACATGTTTATTTGAATGAAGATCAAAAAGGGTTATGGATCTCAAAGTGTAAACCATGTTTCATACAATAATGTCCTCTGTCTTCTCTCTTCTTCAGATTGTGAATTACATCCCATGTCCCACGCTCCTCACTCGCGATGGCGACTGTATTCGTGGCAACGGAAAGTTTGGAGGATTTGAGAACCATTGTCCGACAGACCTTCGGGGACGCGTCTTTGGTGAACCTCCCCCCAAACAGTTAAAATCACTGGACAACCAGATGGGTGAGTCCTCATAGAGAGAGAGAGAGGGTACAGTCTTAACTGATCGATTAATTGTCTTTTTGGCAAGATCACCTGTCTAACAGGGCTTAGGCCGATGCCTTTGAGAGATAAAATTTATCCTAATTGATTTGCAAACTACATTTGAGTTCTTAATCAATTGCGACACTGTATAATTATGAGAGGCAGGCAATTTCAACGTTGTGATTGCTTAATTGGAGGATTTGCAATTATTCATTGTGGATCAGTTGTAATTCGTTGATAAGACGGGCCCAGGCATGTTGATTTGCAAAATCTTTTTCCTAGACAGTTAAACAGAGGATAAGACTAATTTGAGCGCAAAACCTTTCACAAAATATTGTTTATCTGCAGGTATGTTTTTCTTCATTATTTTACAGGACTGATAACGCAACTCTAGTACTCGTTATGTGACCATTTCCGTATAGCTCTTGAAGCTTTTATTACAAATTAATTCAGAATTTCAATCAGATTCAGATAAAGTACCAATTGCATTAAATATTCTTTGGAAATTTTGAATCATGAGCAAGTTTACAATTTTGCTCTTAATAATGATACAGAAATCCTGGAGCAGTTCATGCATGCCATGGAAAGTCGTGAGCTGATTCAAGTCGAATATAAAGACCAGGAGGCAGCCCTAAGATCAGGGGATATGGTTGCCAAGCAACGGGATTGCCAGGAGGATGAGGAACAGCTTGCCCTCATCAACCAGAAAATCAGTAAGTCCAAATCTTTCAGAATTGACATCAGTAGATCAGTTCGTAGTTGGTGCATGCCTTCTGGAATTTCAGCAGTAGAGGTACGTGTCGTGGTCTAGTGGATACGTCGTCGGACTGTCGATCACGTGGTCCATGGTTCACATCCCGCAGAAGATGATGTCCTTTGGCAATCTGTTAATCTACATTTGCCACTCTCCACCCACGTGTTAAATGCCTACCGGTAGGAAATATTTCCTTGGATACTGGGAACATCAAAAACGGTAGCAGAGCAGCGGTAATGTTGGAACACCTTGAGCACATTGTGTGATGGTTATATGCGCTATATAAATTTAAAAATTTATTATTATTGTAATCATTATTTTGTCATAAATGACCAAAAATGTTCATAGATCTGTTCAATAGATCCAAATTAGTACTTTTTTAAATAATCACACCGAACGTGATGAAGGTGGAACATTACATCTGCGCTAGCTTGGAATCGCTAGCACTGAGCGCGCTAAGTACTTGCTCATACACTTAACTGTGGAAGTGGCAACAGTCACACGTCACATTGTTAAATTTTAGTGTCACATTTACGTAATTTACTGGAGCCGAATTTCTCACCATTTAATGGAAAATTTTATTGGAAGTTTGTTAATCGTTGATGTTTTGAGAACGGTTTGTGGTCACACATGTGAACCTACATGAATAAAATTCCCAGATTTTTCTTCTAGCATGACCGGTGTGGTCTCAAAGTATTTAAAACCCAATTTTGTCAATGCATGATCAATTTAGAACATTTAAGTATAACATTCAGTGAACGTTTTATTTTGTAAGTACATTTGCTCTACTCAATGCTGAGCAGGGAATAAAGCTAACCATGCTAAAGTCATTGTGTTGATCAGTTAACGTGGCTTATCATTGGTTTATAGACTTGGTGAATATTGTTATTATTTCTGTGTCTCTACCCCTTCGTCCTCGATCATAGAATCGGCTGAAGCTTCAAGCACAGATCATTCTCCTATTCCAATGTCCATCACATCTTCCAACTCAATAGGGCAGTCCACTTCAAGAGGAACGACAAGACGGTCAGCACCCTCTGTGCCAGATGCTCCTCCAACCAAAAGAAGGAAACCCTAATGGTATGACCCCTCATTCAGCTGTGATGTGTTTGCTTTATACACCTCCTCTCCATGCACCATTCCACACACTGCCAATATTTATACTTCAATAACCATGAAGCACAGTAAATGTCATTTGTGTGTTTAAGATTGTCTTTAAGATTTGTATTCGAAACTCAAATCCTTGTTAGAGTTTTGAGCATACCATCTGTATGTAGATTGATACAAAGTAACACTGTTCCGGCTCTGAGCAGACACTGTCTTTTAGTGATCTTTCCAGATATCTGCAAATGGTCGACACTTACCCTTGAGTACGAGCAAACCCATGGCAGCCATCTTGTGCTGAATGTTGTTTTGATGTGTGATGATATATTCTGAAATGTGGAAAAATAAGTAGAATAATGCTATTACCTCATTTCCTCCTTTCTAACTTATTTTTCTTCTCTCTCTCTCTTGCTCTCTTCTTTTATTTTGTTGTTTGTTTGTTTTGTTTTGTTCTTTAAAATCTATCTTTTTATTCACGATAGACTTTGTGTATGTGTGTGTGCGCGATGTAATTACCAATTTATATCGTGAACCTCCATGCGTGCTTCTGTTATATGTACTTTGACTGGGGAATAGGGTCATGGGGATAATATGATAGTGCCTTATCTGTGTACATATCATACTTTATAGGAATTAAATATCCAATAGTCAGAAAGGATTACTTAAAATCAAAGTTACAGGCATTAAATAATGATTAGCCATTAATTTATTGTCAGTTTTACCATCCACTAAACAAATGGACTTTTGAATATGACATGATAAACCAACCATTTTGTCTCTCTGTTTTAGTAGGAACATAGATTTTAGTAGTCACATCCAATAAAAATATTTTAAATTGTAGAAGGAAAAAGACTAATTCCCTCATGGATTTATTTGTTATGTAAACATTAATTTGTTGTAAAAAAAAAAAAGATGTATAAATTGTATGGTATTACTTTTTGTCACTTGTCAATATATGCATAGTCGGAGAGCATCTTCGAATTTTAGTGTTACAAATTATAGATGCATATCTTTAATAGATTTTACCTATATTTCAACATTTGACGGATTTTGTTTTGATGTATATATAATCCCTAATCAACACTGTGTGGCTTTTAATTGAACCATTTGTTAACTTACAAGCTAGAGAATGACACATGTTTATGAAATTGTAATCATACATCTTTTCATACAATTTTAAAACACATGGATGGAATATAAACTTGAAATAACTTATGCAAATAAGCAAATTTGACTGAAGTTTTAAACAATAGTCACAATTGAGCTGATAATATGAGCTATCTTGTCATTTTGAACCAATCAATTAAATTTAGACTTTCATTCCTTGGGTATAAACTTGATAATGCATATTACCAATCGTTGTAATTTGTCATCATTACTAACACAAATGATGCATTTGTAGATGTATTACTATCATTCCTTTAAAAGAATCACTTATAGATACATTTCTTTTAGGTACACATGTTATTTTCTTTTTCTTAGAAAATTGATTGTCGATTGCACCATAGTGGTCTCGTTTGATTGTGTAGTCTGGTACACGAGTTGTCGTAAAGGAGACTTCCCCATGTTGATTAAAATCATCAGACAGGTGGAGAAGATAATAGGACAAGAATTCAACCTCGGAGATCTTGGCGAAATAGGACAGTAGAAAAAGCAAAATCCATCCTAATGAATAATCAGCATCCCTTGAACAAAAACTATTATCAGCATGCTGTTAGACAAATCGGCTCTAAAATGCAATACATTATTGATACTTTTAAAAACTTATCCTCATTCCACCTCACGTGGTATACAATGTCATGTATATTATTTTCGATGCATGACTATATCTTTGTTTGTTAATTGCGATATTTTTGTTTTCTGTTAACTCAAAAATTATGTTATTGAATTTGTGTACGAGTGTATATGTTATATATATATATATATGTGTATCGTAATACCATGTAACACGACGAATTTCCATCGTTAAATGGACAATAAACATGAACCTTATGAACCTGTGCGGATTTATAATGATGATAAAATCTCTGTCTCTGTGTCTTTATTTTTAACATGTATCTGTACACAATAAAATCAGAAAATGTTAAGGGTGTCTGTGTTTGTCTGTTCGACACTCTCATTCCGGACATGATCAGGGTCTAGCAATCCCAGGGCAACCTCACTTCTAGAGGTACCGAGTGGCTCTGTTTGAAAAGGGTCGTCAACTGTTTCAGTATCACTGGCGTACCTAAGGGGGGGCAGGGGGGGCAGAGTGCCCCCCTGACGGGCTCCAGGGGAAAAAAGAAAAAGGGGGGAAGGGGAAAGAAAAGAAAAGAAAGGAAAGAAAGAGAAAAAAGGAAAAGGAAAGAAAAAAGGAAGAAGAAGAGAAAAGGAAGAAAAAGGGAAAAGAAAAGGAAATTAAAAAAATGGGGAAATTTAAAAAAAAAAGACCATGGCCGTACGCACCGGGGGGGGGGGGGGTGGGGGGCAGTTGACCCCAGATATTTTGAAAACGTACAGTTTTTTTCCTGAAAATGTAGTGTAGGCCTATACCAAATCCTTCAATTCTACTTTTGAAAATGCAAAAGTACCCTCATGACCAGTTCGGTCGCTCGAACTCCCTTCACTCCTTTCGCTTTTGAGTTTCTTCGAAAACTTTTAACGCATCTTTCCCCCTCCCCCACCAGAAAAATATTCCGCATACGGCCCTGAAAAATTAAGACAAATGAAAATAGGAAAATATAAATGATATAACAAATTCGAAACTCTTCGCTGGCGCGAACTGCTTGCTAGCCTATTTTGTATTAAATGTTTTCACTTGCTCGTCCCCCTGAAAAAAGAAAAGGATTAGCATTGCCTAGAATACAATTGTGCCTGCCCCGACGGGCCCCGACCTGCAACCATGGCAACAATAACATACACTGTATGTACCAAATGTTACTAAAAGAGACTAATTCATTTTTCTCGCTCGCTACGCTCGCTCGCGATTAAAATGAATAGACATTGCTTTGGAAACAATTGTGCCCACCCTTGACCTGCAACAATATCATTAAAAATGGAAGAGTTTTTTCGCCCTCTCGCCAAAAAGGAATTGAATCGCGTTAAACGCGATTGCGTCCATCCCGACCTGCACCAATAAAAACAAGTTTATTTATTAATTTCTATTAAAAGAGAATTTATTTTTGTTGCTTGCTCGCTATGCTCGCTCGCCAAAATGGAATTGACATCGCTAACGTGCCCGCCCCAACCTGCAACAACCAGTTAATAATTATGTACCAAACGTTATTCAAAGAAGTTTTGGTGTGCTCGTGCTCGCCAAAACGGAATTAACATCACCTTAGACATGATTGAGTAAGCCCTGACCTGCAACAAAAAACCTGAAATTTATGAACCAATTATCATTACAAAAATTTTGCTCGCTCGCTACGCTCGCTCGCCGAAATAGAAATAACATCGCTTTTAATAATCACGTCCCTGACATGGAACAATAAACCCAAGTTTTATGTACCATATTCTCACTATAAAAGAAAAGTGATTTTTTTTCGCTCGCGAGCTCGTGGAATTATGTGCCCACCACTGACCTGCTACAATAATACAATATCATTAAAAAGGAGAAATGTAGGGGGTCGCCTGCCCGCCAAAATGGGATTGACATTGCCTTAAACACGATTGTGCCCGCCCCCGACCTGCAACAATGAAACAAATTTTATATAGCAATTCATTGAGAGAAAGATGTATTTTCGCTCGCTAGCGAAAATGGGTATAAAATCACCCTAAACACAATATTGTTCCCGCGCCCTGCATGGGACAATTTGAACCAAGTTTAAGTGGCAATTATTGAAAAAGAAGTAATTTTTTCTTGCTCGCTACGCTCGTTTGCAAAAAATAAAATTAACGTCGCTAACAAATGAATGTTCCCACCCCCGACTAGCCTATAATCTAGGCGGAGTGCCGAGCTTTTTTCTTTGCTGCTAGACTAACCTTAAGCAGAACGTCTGATACGGCGAGACTACGAACCGTGAGTCGAGGAGCCGCTTCGCGACTCACGGTTCGTAGTCTCGCCGTATCAGACGTTCTGCTTAAGGCTAGTCTAGCAGCAAAGAAAAAAGCTCGGCACTCCGCCTAGATTATAGGCTAACCCCCGACTTGCAACAATACCAGTTTATATACCAAACGTTACTTAAAGATTTTTTTTTTTTGCTCGCTCGCTCGCCAGAAGTGAAAATTAGCATCGCCTTTTTTGTTTGTTTCGGTCGCTTGCCCCCCCCCCCCCCCCGACGGAGTACCCCAGGTACGCCACTGTTCAGTATCAACGTTAGAGTGTTCAGCATCAAGGCAACGGGTCTCCATCGATCGTACAAGATTCAATTGCTGGGTGCGTTTCTTTTTGGCTTAAATGCTGTGCTTGATCTGACTGAGCTTCTGTGGACTTTAGGCGGTTGATTAATCAATTATTATCGAGTGACGGGTGTAACTAGGCTTCTCTTGCTAGAGTAAAGTGTCTCATAAATTATGGTCCACGTAGCAACGTACTTGTCTACCATATTCCAACTCTATGGTATACATTTAAAAAGAGATTGTGGAGATCACCTTCCCTCTTAGCCAGGTTGGTTCACTGGCCTTGGTGTATGCAGAATGATGTCTACTTTCCCTAAGGCGGGCCCCGGGATACTTATCTGCCGTAATTTAATGCCTAAAACCCTTGAGCTTCCGGGGGCTCCACCTCCTGGTCCCCACGTCAATTATTAGTGACCTGCCAGTGTCACACAAAATTAATAAGGTATCAAAATATGCTCATCTGACCGTAATTAAATGCCTAAAAACCCCTGAACTTCGGATGGCTCTGCCCCCTTGACTCCACATAGGGCCCTAAGGCGGGCCGTTAATGATCATCTGGTGGTCATTTAATGCCTTAAACCCCCGACCTTCAGGGGGCTCTGCCCCCTGGACCCCGCACCAGGCGCGGATCCAGTGGGGTTCGAGCGGGCCTTGCCCCCCCCCCCCCCGCAAAAAAAAAAAGAGAGAGAGAGAGAAGGAAAAGAAGGGAAAGAGGAGAGAAAGGGAAAGAAAGAAGAGGAAGAAGAAAAGAAAAGGGAAAAAAGAAGAAGATCAGGCGGGGGGGGGGGGGGGGGGCGAAAGGGCCTTGCCTCCCAGCTGTTACCTACCCCCCTCCCCCCTCCCCTCATCAAAAAATGAGAGAGAAGGAAGGAAAGGGAAAGAAAAAAAGAAAAGAGGAGATAAAGGGAAGGAAAAAAGAGGAAGAAGAAAAGAAAAGAAGGGGGATATCAGTTGCAATTTTCCCGCCAACAACTTATAACTTGTAGCTTGAGCTTCCGGGGCTCCGCCCCCTCGACCCCACCAGGGGCCCTAAGGCGGGCCCTTGCATGCTTATCTGACTGTTATAAAATGCCTCAAACTCCTGAAGTTCTGGGGGCTCCGCCCCGTGGACCCAACGCCAATTAGTGATCTGCCAGTGTCACAAATGAGGTATAAAAATATGCTCATCTGACCGTAATTATTGCCCCAAACCCCTGAGCATCCGGGGGCTCCGCCCCCTAGACCCCACACCAATTTGTGTCCTGCCAGTGTTACAAATAAGGTACAAAAATATGCTCATCTGACAGTAATTCAATGTATAACAACCCTGTGCTTCTCGGGGCTCTGACCCCTGGACCCCACACCAATTCGTGACCTACCAGTGTCACAAATAATTTAATGCTTAAAACCCCTGGGGTCTTGGGTCTCCGCCCCCTGGACCTCACACCAATTAGTGACCTGCCAGTGTCACAAATAAGGTATAATTATGCTCATCTGACCGTAATTTATTACCTTAACCCCTAAGCTTCCGGGGCTCTGCCCCCTGAACCCAACCAATGACCCTATAAGGCGGGCCCCTGGATGCACATCTCACCGTAATATATTGCCTAAAACCCTTGAGTCTCAGAGGGCTCTGCCCCCTGGATCCCACACCAATTTGTGTCCTGCCAGTGTTACAAATAAGGTATCAAAATATGCTCATCTGACCGTAATTAAATGCCTATACCCCCTGAGCTTCTGGGGCTCCACCCCCTGGACCCCACGCCAATTCGTGACCTGCCAGTGTCACAAAATGAGGTATAAAAATATGCTCATCTGACCGTAATTATTGCCCCAAACCCCTGAGCTTTCGGGGCTCCGCCCCCTGGACCCCACACCAATTTGTGTCCTGCCAGTGGCAGTGTCACAAATAAGGTATCAAAATATGCTCATCTGACCGTAATTATTGCCCCAAACCCCTGAGCTTCTGGGGGCTACGCCCCCTGGACCCCACGCCAATACGTGTCCTGCCAGTTTCACAAATAAGGTATCCAAATATGCTCATCTGACCGTAATTAAATGGCTATACCCCTTTAGCTTCTGGGGGCTCCACCCCTTGACCCCCGCTGGGGCTTCGCCTCTAGACCCCACGCCAATTTACGCAACGCTCTACCTGATCGTAAATACCTACCCCCCTCCCCCCTCCCACCTACTTAGAGAAACGTTCAGCGGGGCCTTTGCGGATTTTTTTTGTCGACCCCCCCCCCCGGTCCCCAAACGTTTTTGCTCATTTCGCCTCTGCCGGTGTCACCATTACGTACCAATATTTGGCTCGCATAATTTCAAATTTGGCCCCCCCCCTAAGAAATCCTGGATCCGCGTCTGGGCCCAATTACCTCTAGCAGTAATGAAGAAAATGTAAACGCAATAAAATCAAACGTTGAATAAAAGTCTAAAATTGGCAGTTTTCCTTTGCGATCGATGGACAGAAAGCGCAGAAACAATATTAATAGGATTGTGACCAGCTGTTTTTGGGGTGTCATGATTAATCGTTTTATTCCAGTGACCTCACCAGTCTGTTTTATTTCCTCTTTATAATGATACAAATTGGGGTTTCAACGCGATCACTAATTCCTATCCCCATCGAGGTTTTTAATTCAAATTTTACCTAAAGATGAATGAAGATAATATAGATTTGGGGAGACTGGTTATACTATATTATTACTCCATTACTACAAAACGACACGAAACAAGACTAGCGTGTGATGATAATGCAGTGAAGTGGGTATTCCCGCTTTGTGGAAGCATGGACCTATATATAAACAAGAAAAAATATGGATAGGTAAGCTCCATGTCATAGTAACGTCACAAGGGCAAAACTGAGATACGGGGAGGGAGTGGCTAGGGGATCGACTGCATCAGCCCCCCCCCCACCCCCGAGATATTAAAGTTCTGGAATTCAAGCAACTACCGCTTGAAATTCGGGCATCGGGGCACCGCATAGTCCTCAAGACACAATCGGGACAAGGGGTACTCGAATATTGCATTTTTCTGAAAAATGAAGAAACTGAAAAGATGTCAGCCAGCCCCCTCGCAAAAATCTGCCCGTACGTTCATGGGTAATTATAATGCGCTTAAAAACAAACAAACGGCCGAGTATTCAGTGGTAACCTTACTACGATAACTCACAGTCTCTTTTTAAATTGAGTTCAGGTTTTTTTGTTGTAAAATTGCTAAAGATTTACTTTTATTGTCAACGTAAAAACCCCCCCTTTCCCTAAACAATAATTTTAGTTAGAGCAACATTGTTATCCATTCAAATATATGGACAGAGGAATTGGTACGGAAAAGTAGTCGATGGGAAATACAGCTTTTTGACGACGCTCAATTTGATGCACTGAATATGAATCAGAAAAAGTATCACAAGCAAGCAAACAAAGCAAAACGAAAATAAGACACCCCCCCCCCCCCAAAAAAAAAAAAAAAACACAATCAAATATTTGTTGATTAAAGATGAGCCAAGACGCAAAGCGCTGGTATTATTGTGTTGAAGGAGGCCAAAACGGGTTCATTGGATTAAGAACAATATTCGGGTCTGCCGTTGCAGACTATGGACAAGTCCTTTTGGAACCGTGTGCAAAACTGCATAAACTGCATAGTATAGTCTTTATCGCATACACATACAGTATGCCCATGATCAGAACTACTCCTACTAATAACTACTAGTCATAATAATAATGATAATGATAATAATAAGGTAATGATATTAAAATAACAACAAAAACAATCAAATATTTTGCATAAAAGATGAGCCAAGACGCAAAGCGCTTGGTATTATTTTGTTGAAGGAGGCCAAAACGGGTTCATTGGATTAAGAACAATATTCGGGTCTGCAGTTGCAGACTATGGACAAGTCCTTTTGGAACCTTGTGCAAAACTGCATAAACTGCATAGTATAGTCTTTATCGCATACACATACAGTATGCCCATGATCAGAACTACTCCTACTAATAACTACTAGTCATAATAATAATGATAATGATAATAATAAGGTAATGATATTAAAATAACAACAAAAACAATAACGATGTTTCAATATCACTTTAGTAATGCTCCTGTTTATTAACACATTGTAATGAATATTTCCATTTGCATTACCTGCCATGAACGATGTCCCTGTCATGTTTTGTCATGTATGTTTCTTTTTTAGTTTTGTTTGTATACGTAAATATCTGTTCGGGGAACTATGCCTCCATAAGGCCCGGATATGGCTTATTTTTTAGTTCCCTATTTTTATTTTCTTATAATTGCAAATGCTTATCATTTTATATACCTTTGTATTGTTTTTATTGAAAATGGAAATGAATTGAATTGAATTGAATTGAAGTACTAATAGTACAAAGTAGCACAGAGAAAAAGCCCCATGCCATAAACTCTTTGTAATACAATGATGAACATTAATTTAATGATATATGCCTTATAATGAGAAAAAGAAAAAGGAAAATAAAGAGAAGAAAATTCATAACGTGTCTTTTCTTAAGAACATGTTGGCTCTAAAGCTATGCCTACTGAAGCAATATAAGCACGGTAGAGTATGCAATAATAATTTTTGCTACAAAAGATTTGCATTGGCAAAAGAAGTCAATGTAGCTCAATTCAACAGACACGGTAACATCACTTCCAATTCACAAACCAGGAAATGTCAGAAAGATGGAAAATAAATGCTGATAACCTAGCATATTAGATTACCGGAATCGATTTCTTTTTTTCCAGAAAATTATGAAAAAGATCCTAATTTCTAATTCCACATTCTGATGTTTCATCCCATGATGAAAAGAGAAATAGACTTATACTTGATATGAAAATTTAATCGGTGAGTGTACCTTATTTAAAGGCTAAATCTGTAGACCACCGAGTGCATCAATCTCATACATTCATCCACAGTTTATTAAAGTTAGCGTCGTGTGCAGAGCTGATACTAGTCTAGCAGATAAGCC